>JAQMYJ010000036.1:3855324-3895485 GCA_030014305.1 Clarias laeviceps | reverse complement strand
GAACTGGTCTGTTGCTCAGTGGTCCAAAGTCCTCTTTTCTGATGAGAGCAACTTTTGCATCTCATTTGGAAACAAAGCACCCAGAGTCTGGAGGAAGAATGGAGAGGCACACACTGCAAGATGCATGTGTGAAGTTTCCACAGTCTGTGATTTGGGGAGCTATGTCACCTGCTGGTGTTGGTCCACTTGTCTTTATTAAATCCAGGGTCAACGCAGCCATCTACCAGAAGATTTTTTTAAGGAGCACTTAATGCTTCCTTCCACAGACAAGCTTTATGGGGATGCTGACTTAATTTACCAGCAGGATTTGGCACCTTCCCACACTGCCAAAAGCACCAAAACCTGATTCATTGACCGTGAGATTACTTTGCTTGATTGGCCAGCAAACTCGCCTGACCTGAACCCCATAGAGAGTTTATGGGGCATTGCCAAGAGAAAGATGAGAGACATGAGACCAAACAATGAAGAGCTGAAGGCTGCTATTGAAGCATTCTGGTCTTCCATAACACCTCAGCAGTGCCACAGGCTCATAGCTTCCATGCCACACCTCAAAGGGGCCCAAACCAATTACTGAGTACATATGCATACTTATACTTTTCAGAGGTCCGATATGTTCTATGTACAATCCTTGTTTTATTGATTGCATGTAATATTCAAATTTTCTGAGATTGTGGATTTGGGGTTTTCATGAGCTGTAAGCCATAATCATCTCAATTATGACAAATCACGGCTTGAACTTTCTTGCTTTTCTATAGTTCTTGTATTATTCTGTAAGAAGTAGATCTATCCACTGGTCATTTTTCTTCATGTTTCTGTCACCAGACTTATTGTGTGTATGGTGTTGTACTGGTCATCACACACTCACTCTGGGTATGGAACACCCTCGGCCAGGTCAAACCGCGAAGAAGCGATAGAGTTATCTGAGAGGAGGCTGTGCGAGTCGTAGCGGCGCATTCGAGCGGAGCTTGTGAGACGGCTCTCAGAGGCCACGAGAGAACCTCTCCGGGCCATGACCTCAGCCTGGGGCCCATTTGAAGAGCTGACTGGAACCTGCATCTGAGACAGTGTGGAGGCCTCAGGGTTTGAGGGGTTAAGAGGAGCCTCGGTTTGGGATTGCAAAGGTTGCTGGAGCTTAGTATCCTTGACCTGGTTCCCTTTTCGAGGTTTGGCAACTGGGGGATTTAAATCTTTGGGCTTCGGCTTTTCCAGTTTCAGGATCTGGGATGACAAAAGAGCTTAGTAAAAAAATTATATTGGTACAATAATATTGTAAATACACAGTGGGAAAGATGGTATTATAACAGTGAGAACTTGTAGGACCCATTAAATAATAGCTAAATGAGTGGGAACATTCTTCTATAAGAATCTCCTAGAAAAGCACTAATTAACTTAAAGTAGAAACAAGTGCAAGTTGTCCTTCATATTTGAAAATTGTTATGGTTTATCAGGATTACAGCAGACATTCATAGGATTAAAATTGAAGCATATGGAATTGTGTCAGTTTACTGTAGCAGCTCACCCTGAGGATGGCTTTCATCTTGAGCTGGGTGTTGGAGCCAGAACGTTCCAGCTGGAAACACTGGTCCAGAGTCAGGTCTGAGGCATTAAGGAGCCGCATAAGAGGCAGAGTGAGTGTTCCCAGTGAATTTTTCTTTTCAGCCAACATCACCTGAAATCAAAAGACACATAAAATAATCATCAGATTGGCTTCATATTTAATGGAAGACAAATATACAGTGCCATGAAAGTATTTGACCCCTTCTTGATTTAATATTTTTTTGCATAATTGTCATGCATAAATAATCATCAAACAAATAATAATATTACACATATATAACCCAGGTAAATACAAATGCAGTTTTTAAATAATTTCACTTTTTAAGGAGAAAAAAGCTGTCCAAACATTGCTGGTACGATGTAAAAAAAAAAAAGTAATTGCCCCTAAACCTAATAATAATTGGTTGTGCCACCCCTTGGCAGCAACAATTGCAATCAAGCATTTTCACCGACTGGCAATGAGTCTTTCACATGACTGTGGAGGAATTTGTGCCCACTGGTAGAGTGTAAAAAAAATCATGTTTGCGTCAATTGAGGCAGTTATGTGCCAGAATATAAACTAACAGCAACAGTTTTAAGTGTAATGCATATGCGCCAAACTGTGGGTGCGTCTTAAATCAACCGCTGGACAGAATTTAATGAAAATTTTGCAGTACTTGGATATCTGCCTGAAGTTGAAATGCACCATAAGTGAAATCAAAGTAGTGAGTAAAAGTTATGTGCCGGACTTAATAATGTACTTTAAAATAAGCTACTAATAAGCTATTTAGTAGCTAGCTGGCCGAGTCTGCTCAATGTAAACAAACATCTGCACCAATAGGTAATAATTAAAAAAGCTAAATATTTTTACTGGGATTATTTCTTATTTTCACCGCTGAAATAGTATAAGTGAATTTTAACATGCTGAAGTAATTTTATAACAAAAACTTAATCTTTATCCGATCTACTTTTTCAATTTCTCATCTGTGATTCACTCTCTGATTACCGAACATGACTGAATAAACAGGGAGTGTATTTTAGTTATACCCATAGTTTGACGTATTCGCAAAAACACTGTTAAAACTGTCACTTTCAGTTTATAATCTGGCCCATAACTGCAAATAACTACACTTTTTGATTTCACTTATGGTGCATTTTTCATAGTGTATGTCCCATTATTTTTGGAGTAAGCAATGATGAGTTGCACTGTTGTGTCTGTATTAAGGATTGTGCTAGTTTGGAGATGCATTACGGTCATTTCTGTGTCTTCCGCATACTGTGTATACACAGTTAACTACTGTATTACGTTTATTGGCTCTTTTGAGTGATGTGTATAACCACGCCCATCTTGAGGACAAGGCGCTGAATAAGTAAAAGAACAACCGCTAGATGCTGTGGCGTAATCTGGCTGGACAGACCTACAGATAGACAGAAATTTTCCGGGTCCTTCAATGTATGGAATGTAAAAATATCATTAAAAGAGCAAATTCTGACCAATGAACAGTACAGTCAAAACCTTTCATTTATTTATATAGATGTAACGGGATGCACACCTTTAACTTTTGCCCTATCAGTCCCCAGAATATTTGCCCAGAAGTCTTGGGGATAATGAAGATGTTTTTTAGCAAAGTGAGATGAGGCTTTTGTGTTCTTTTTGGTCAGCATTGGCTTTCGCCTTGGAACTTTCCCAAGGATGTTATTTCGCCCCTCAGTCCCTCGATTACTGTTGAATCATTAACACTGACCTTAACTGAGGCAAGTGAGACCTGCAATTCTTTAGATGTTGTTCTGTTTGCTTAATTATGATCTCCTGGATGAGTAATTATGTGCTCTTGGAATAATTTTGGTCGGCCGGCCACCCCGTGGGGAGGTTCACAACTGTTCCATGTTTTCTTCATTTGTGGATAATATGTATGGAGTGATATCCCGGGCATTTTTCAAAAGGAATTGCAAATTGCATTTGCAATTGTGTTTCCCATATGTGGACGCATAAAGTGTGACATAATTCAAATGCAATTGCAAACTTTGCATTACCGTTTGCTTTTTCGCCTTCTCGAACGAACACTGACTGCCAAATTTCAAATGAAAAAGCAAAGTCATTTGAAAAATGAAATCAAACTGAATGAGAAAAAGGAATGGAATCCACATAACGAAAAGCTATTAAAAATATATTTTTTGGTAAAAAAAAAAATTATTTAAAAAAACATTATTAAAAAAAAAGCAGACATGGTGATTGATTTTGCTATTTACGTAAATATGACAGGCTCATAACTTGTAACATATGGGAAATACAAATGCAAATGGACTTTGCATTACCGTTTGCTTTTTGCCAAATTTCAAATGAAAAAGCAAAGTTTGCAATTGCATTTGAGTTATGTCACACTTTATGCGTCCACATATGGGAAACGCAATTGCAAATGCAATTTGCAATTCCTTTTGAAAAATGTCTGGGATATCACTCCATACATATTATCCACAGATGAAGAAAACATGGAACTGGAGTCAAGTTTGCAGGAGTCCCAAAGCCTTAGAAATGGATTTGGTGACCCTTTTCAGATTGATACTTTGTCATTTACTTTGTTTCTCATCTGTTAAAGAATTTCTTTAGATCATATATTTTTAGAAATTTTAGCATGCTCACTTTGTTAGACATCTTCTATTTAATTGATTTCTTGATCCAGCAGATCTGGCAGTAATCAGGCCTAGTTGTGGCAAGTGAAATTTAACTCAGCTTTCCAAAAATAACAGATCATTTATGATTTAGCAAGGGGGGTATTTACATTTTCACATAGGGCCAGGTAGGTTTAAATAGCTTTTTCCCCTTAATAAATTAAATCATCATTTAAAAAATGTGCCATTTGACATGTGGCTTATGTCTGTGCTATTCATGTCTGTGCTGCTTATCAGGTCTCATCCCCCTTCACCCCCCCCGCCCCCCACTAAAACTAAACAGTTATGCAAGATGTTTAAATTATTAGATTATATTTCCATTTATCCTATGTTGCTTAATATATCTTTTAATTCATCCACAAATTTACATTCTGATTACAGTTACTTTGCAAAGCAAGCTTAGCCATCCAACAGTCTCCTGAGCTAAATATGAAAATTTGATAATTTAACTTCTCCATACAAAAAACAATATTAATATCTACTATGATGCACCAGATCATGTCCTGGATTGGGCAATTTATTTCTAGTATACCTGAACGTCAAGCACTTGGTTTTCTACATTGTGCACAAAGAATGTGAAGTACTGCTCAAAAACAGGGTCTCTGGAGCTATAAGCAATCTAAAAGAGAGAGAGAGAGAGAGAGAGAGAGAGAGAGAGAGAGAGAGAGAGAGGGGTTAGAAGCTTATAGAATGG
Source organism: Clarias laeviceps (assembly GCA_030014305.1). Lineage (NCBI taxonomy): Eukaryota > Metazoa > Chordata > Actinopteri > Siluriformes > Clariidae > Clarias > Clarias laeviceps. The sequence continues at coordinate 3,890,585 of JAQMYJ010000036.1, read as the reverse complement.
AAAAACATTGCATTTATAAAAAGCTTATTGAAAAAAAAAAAGGTTGATTGAATTTTGAACTTTGTTTCTCTTTGCTAATATTTCCAGCAGAGGGCGCTGTACCTCCAAGTTTCTCACTAGTGGAATGCAAATTGTATGCAAATTGTACCTTGCTTTTCTGGCTTTGTTGACCTATGGAAAACTTCACATAAGAGTTGGGGTTGTTTTGCCTCCTTGTGAGCTGCAATGATCATGAAAACATTTTTTAAACATTTCAAACTTTTACATTTAAATACATATTGGTTGAATAAATTAATGGTTAATGGTTACTGGTGATACAATTAATATTGTATGGAGAAAAAAAAAACATTCCAATCATCAGCTGTATTTTTGTATTAATGTCTGGTTTGTACGATGCATATCGCAAGAGTTATGCAAGCGAAACCAAGCTGTAGCTGTGTCTATAGTCATATGTTCCTCAAAGAAACCGGTTCAGCAGGTCCCAGAAGTGATTTACAAAACCTTACCCGCTTCTAAACCTGGTCAGTCAGGGTTCAAGATATGTCATGTCTGTATTCATTCTTGAGCAAGTCAGAAAAATGTCTCTGACTTCATGACTTCAAATTCACGATTGATTAAACAGTAGACCTTTTTTTTTTTGTTCTCCTATTCTTCACTATACAGGTGTATATATATATATATATATATATATATATATACATACATACATATACATACACACACTCATACACACACACAGTGTATGTATGTATGTATGTATGTATGTACAGTATGTATGTATACACACACATATTATATACGGAATTTCGTATTATATACGAAATTCTTTGTCAGGATTTTTTTTTTTTGTCTCCTCATTTGCTTAACAGGTCACATCATGTTCTGAAGTCCCCTAAGCAGTATTAGGGGACTTCGGAACATGTGACATGCAAATGATGTGACAGGAAAGAAAGCTCCTCTTAAATGTTTTCCAGTTTTTCAGCTACCTGCAAAACAGGGAAACACCTCATTTATAGAAAGCTTCTTGAAAAAAAAAAGTATATAAAAGTATATTTTGTGCTCTAAAATATTTTGTGTTTCTGAAATATTCCTTTCTGCCTCCTCATTTGCTCAACAGGTCACATGTTCCAATGTCCCCTAAGGAGTACTGACTGTCAACACTTTCTTTTTAAGCTTAAAAAACACCCATGAATTTTAGGCAATAGGACACATACACACAAGTTGAAACATTGCACTTGTAAGAAAAACTGGAAAGACAAGTGCTCGACGAACTGGATGAACAGTAAATTCTGGGTTGGATCATTTAGCCCGGAGTTGACTTTGACGGGATAGCAAGGCGATTTTAAATCAAACTGTATGCAACTGACTGTAAAAAATATTATAGTGTTGTGTTACTTCCATTAGCACAAATAATCCAAACAGTAAATGTAGGCCTTAGTATACTGTTTTGCCAGAATAGTTTTTTTTGTTTGATCATATGACAAAAAAAATGGAAGCACCTGGTCGACTTTGTTGACTGATTAAGTGGTAATTCAGCCAAGACAAAAGGATAATACAAGTATGTTCCTGTTTATGAAAGCAAACAAATAATTATAACTAATGACAACTTACCTTCACCTCTTTGGGATGTTTGCCATGTTTCTCAACCTGGCTTAATTCATTTAGGTCTTTCTAAATATATAGAGAGAAAGGGGGAAAAAAAAAAACATCTGTGTGACAATAAATTTGAATCTAAAGAAATTTACGGTCATAAAAAAAAAGTTTTGGGTTTAGTATTTTGTAACAATACTGTATTCAAATAATTTTGTAGCATTTGTCTGTGTAAAACCACAACATGTTTGTCTGGTGAAGTTGCAAGAAGAATGGAATTGTTGCAGCTGCTCGATTATGGATGTATTTGCAAAATGCAAAACAGCCTTCACAGGACAAAATAAAGAAACCATGGAGACAGTTGTAGTCTATTGTATCTATAAGTGATGTCAAAAGAAGAAGAAGTAAGCACGATAGTTTTACTCACAGGAAGGTTAGAGGCACTGTCCAAATATATGGCAAGCATGGCGCAGGCACAGCCACCAGTTGCCTAAAGAAGAATATATTTTTTAAAGTAATGGTTCATATTTCAAATTTATTAATGTAACATAGACTGTGTGTCTTGTGTTTACTCACTCCGAAATGAAAATAAGAAACACGATTAATAAAAAAAAAACATTTATTACATAAATACATATTTAATAATTGTAACCCTCAAATTATTCATCATCATTTATTCATCTTCTCTACCGCTTATCCGGTGTACAGGGGTACACACTGGATCAGGATTGGCCAAGGTGCCAATCACAGGACACACACACAAAATGGACAATTTGGTTAATTAACCTAATCTGCATGTCTTTGAACTGTGGGAAGAAATCAAAGTACCCTGAGGAAACCCTCCAAGCATGGGAAGAACATACTCCAAGCACACAGATGATTTAATATTGTAAATGCCTATTAAATCTGAAAGTTGTTGCCTTTTATTGGATATTTACATAGGACTAAAGCAGGTTATTTTCATCAGTCGTGTATTTCAGCACAATGTTAATTAATCCAGGTTTATCATATTAAAAAGCTAACTGATCATTTAAAACCCCTTCACAATAATGATAGTGCAGCTAAAAACATTTATGATAATTAAAGAAGCAGTAAAAATGATGCTCTTTAGCTAGTTGAGTATTTGGAGCATAATCATGTGCGAGTTTGATTATAGACTTAAATTGGCAAGGGGAACAAAAAATCTGTCTATTCTTGTTCCAAAAAAGGAAGGCTATTGCATGTGACAAGAAACTGGAGATTTCCTACAAATTAGTGTATTTTTCTCTTCATGGAAGAGCACAAACTGGTTCTAACAAGATACGGTAGAAAGCAAAGTGGGAGTCTATGGTGCACGACTTGGTCAAAGGACAAGCACATCAGAGGCAGCATCGTTGAACAGTCTCAACCTTAACACTCAACAGGTGACTCCAGGATGCTGGCCAATAAAAGGAAGAAATTACAGGTGGCCAAAGAAGACCAAACACCAATACCAAAATTTGAAGTACGCAAAGAAGGGCATTTGTGAGATGCAGGAAAAAAAATGTTAAAGGATTGCTTGGGACCATGTAGCAGTATCACGGTAACATTTTCTCGGTGACCCCAAACTTTTCACCAGTGGCGTACAGCCATGGCCAAACGTTTTGATTAATGACACAAATGTTAACTTTCACAGTCTGCTGCTTTATTGTAATTAGATAATTTTTGTCAGATGTTACTACTGAAGTATAATTACAAGCATTTCAAAAGTGTCAAATATATTAACAATTACATTCCAGTTAGGGAGAAGAGTCAATATTTGCAGTGGTGACCATTCTTTTGCAAGACTTGCAATTTGCCCTGGCATGTTGTCAGTCAACTTCTGGGCCACATACTGACTGCAGCCTATTCATTCTTGCAGAATCAATGCTTGGGGTTTGTCAGAATTTGCAGGTTTTTATTTGTCCACCTGCCTCCTGAGGATTGACCACAAGTTCTCAATAGGACTGGGGGGTTTCTTGGACAAATTCAGATATTTTGTTCATTGAGCCACTTAGTTATCACTTTTGCCTTATGGTGAGGTGCTTCATCATGCTGAAAATGGCATTGTTAATCACCAAACTGTTCTTGGATAGTTGTGAGATGTTGTCCTTGGAGGATGTTTTTGTACTATTCTTTACTCATGGCTGTGTTCCTAGTCAAAAATTGTGAGTGAGCCCATTCCTTTGGCTAAAAAGCAGCCCCACACATGAATGGTCTCAGGATGCTTTACTGTTGGCATGACACTTGATCAGTTTCAAGTGATGGTAGTGCTTACCAGGTAGAGCATAAGGCAAAATAACCAAGTGGCTCAGGGAACAAAACATAAAAATCTTGGGTCCATGGCCAGGAAACCCCCCAGATCTTAATCCCATTGAGAACTTGTGGTCAATCCTCAAGAGGCGCACAAAATCCTGAAAATCCTAAAAAAAAACTCCAAGCATTGATTATGCAAGAAAGATCAGTCAGAATGTGGCCCAGAAGTTGATTGACAGCATGCCAGTGCGAATCGCAAAAAAAAAGGGTCAACACTGCAAATGTTGACTCTTTGCAAAAACTTGATGTAATTGTCAATAAAAGCCTTTGACACTTATGAAATGCTTAAACTTAGCTGCAGTATACCATAATAATATCTGACAAAAAGATCTACTATAAAAACACTTTGTGAAAATTAATATTTGTGTCATTCTCAAAACCTTTGGCCATGGCTGTAGGTTGATTACAGATGTGTTTATTATTAAATAGCAGGAGAGTAACAGTTGAATAAGTCCATTTATAAATAAGTTTTAGCTTATAGTATAGGACCTCCAGATTGCAGTGGGAATTGCTTCATATTTATAATTATTAGTATTTGATTTTTAGACTTTGTTTATAGAAGCAATTAGACATAAGTTAATGTACTTATGTCTTCTACTGAAAAGGCAAAAAGAAGATTTGGTTTATCAGAAAACATTAAAGCAATGCACACACACACACACACACACACACACACACACACACACACACACACACGCGCACGCGCACACACCTAGCCTGTGGGCAAACCAATTGATTTTCATAATATCTAAAATAAGCATGCCAGATTACCTCTTTCAATAGCTCCTGATCAGTCTGCAGAGAGAGCCACTGCAGTTTCAAATGGATTTTTCCTTTTTCAATCTGCTGCAGGGTGTACCACTGTAAGAATTGAAGACCATATGTAAAGGATTGTGTCTAAATATGATCAACAAATTAGAACAGCATTATTGAACAGCACTGAATTGTATTTTTTATTGAAACTGTACTGGTTACCCTTAAGCTACAATGTGGAAAGTCATTTGAATGTCTATTGTTTTCAGACAAAATACACTTATTTGGCATCCTGAAGCACATACATTTATTAAAATCTAGGTTTAAATCTAATTGGTGAGTCCTTTTGTATTCAATGGGCATCACCCTCCTGATTAACAGTCTGAAACCAGACTTTGCAGACCGTGTGGTGGCGGACCCACACGCAGGGGATCCACAGATGAGCAGTGCGCAATCAAAGGACCCATATGGTGTGACAGAGTATGTTTCAGATCTGGGTTGTCCATTTGTGCAGGAATGAGTCCAGATCTCTGAACAGAGACATGGTCGAGAAAGCGGAATTTTAATTTTAATTAAATTTTAAAGCGAGAGTTTAAAGTCGTGAGATCCTTTCGTGCTAATAATGGACCCAAATCAGTGAGCAGCAGGTGGGCTTGATCCGCTGCATGGTGGAGGCGAGCGAAAGCCATACAGCACATGGGTTAATTATCTTGGTGATGGTGAAGGGTCCGGTAAAGGAATGTCTGTCCATTTGATTGGGGATGGAACCCTGATGATACTGTAGGCTAGTCATGGCACCAATGAGTTTACAAAATGCCCTCCAGAATTGGGAGATCAATTGTGGTTCTCGATTTTGACACAATGTCACTGGGGAGGCCATGAAGCTGAAAAACATGAAGGATTAGTAGTGCTGCTGTTTCCTTGGCGTAGTAGACCTTGCGGAGCAGAACAAAGTGTGCAAACTTTGGAGAAAGTGGTCTATGACGTTCCGGGTGTAAGTGTTTCCATCAGAAACAGGTAAGCCTGTAATAAAGTCTAGGGATAAATGTGTGACCAGGGATGACATGGCACAGGTAAGGGTTTGAGAAGACCAGCAGAGGGTTGATTGTCGTGTTTGAAGCGTGCACATGTGTCACATGCTGCCACAAAACTGGACTTGCTCTTCCCTAATGACTTTTGAGAAAGGATAGCTCCAACGTTAGTGTTGAAGACATCGACCTCTACCATAAACTGACAGGATGGGTTGGGGCTGGCGAGTATAGGGGTGGATGTAAAGCTTTTATTGATGGACATGACAATGCTCCCAAACTACGAGAAAAGATGAGGATATCGTTTAGGTAGATGAACACAAAAGAGTTAAAAAAAATCACTAAGGACACTGTTGATGAGAGCTGGAAGACGGCTGGAAAACCAAATAAGACCACCACATATTCATAATGCCTAGTTTGTGTATTGAATACTGTCTTCCACTCATCACCCTACCGAATTCAGACGAGGTGGTAGGTCGTTGTGCAGTGGACTGGTTCCCTGGAGGAGCTCCAACAGCGCAACCACAAGTGGGAGAGGGTATTGGTTCTTTACTATTATCTCATTTAGATAAAATCCCTCTGTTTGCTTAACAAAGAAGAAACCCAGAGAAGAAACCCAGAGAAGATGTACAGATGATCCCAGCAGTGAGAGTGTCGGTAATATTTGTTCATAGCCTCCCTTTCTTGATATGCTAGCGAATAGAGGCGGCCAGGACAAGTGCCAGGGAGTAGGTCGATGGCACAGTCATATGGTTAATGAGATTTTGAAGACAGTGGTGCGAGACTTGCTTGAGGTTGTGGTATTCAGCGGTCACATTCGAGATATCAGGGGTTTCTCTGATCAGGTTTTGGTTTGACTTGACCAGACTGTAATTTATAGGGATCGTATGGTACCCAACCATAATGGTTTCAAGAACTAAAATTTAACTTGTAAATTAAACAGTAAAGTTTAGGTTGAGCATCAAAAACTAAAAATAACACAAAAATGAAGAAAACTACAAAGAAAATGAGAGGAAAGGAAAGAAAGAAAAAATGTCAGCAATAACTTTCAATTGAATCATTTTGTAGTTCCATCCATAATGTAAAAATTTCATATTCATAAAGCCATTCTATCCTAAATAATGTATTCCAAATATGACAAACATTTTTAAATCTACACTTTCTGTGTTCATTCAAATCTCGTTTGTGGGACTTTTTGCAGAAAGGATTGTAGTAACTACAATCCTTTCTGTAGTTGTCTTTAAAATTTACAGAATTTGTAGAGAACCAGTACTTTAAAAAGTTTTTTTTGTTTAGTGTCACATCCATGACACTGATAAAATGCTAGATATTTTCAGGATGCAAGTGGTTATATAAATAACTAAATAAAAAGGATGTGTTTATTTTATCTGAAAAGGGAACGTTAAAAAGGTATATAAATTAATTAAATCACATTATGCTCCTCCATGTTCTGAGGATTTTTGTATACCAATACGAGTCCAAATGTCACATCCGTAACACTGGAATGACTGGATCTCACATCAACAGCATACTGATAATTCTATTCCCAAATGATCTGGCTGTTTACACTATGGCACATACCTTATCTATTACTTTTTCCTGTTTCACCACGCCAAAATCCAGATTGATCCTGTGTTAAGTATAAAATATTATTTCATGTTAACACAGTGCCTCAGATAGTCAGCCTTATAACTACACTGTACATCACAGAGAAACAAAATAAGAATAGTCACCTGCCCATAAAGTCATCCTTGTCCGTATCCTCATCATAAAGCTCCACTTCAAGCTCTTGGCCAGGAGCCTCATGGACCACAAACTGTACTCAAATGAAATAAATACAGACTTACAAAAGAAATCAACATGGCTGTGGAACCCCAGATCCTGATATTTCGTAATTGCAACACAATAGTTGCTCAATTTACCAGGACATTTTAGCAGATTTAACAACAAATTTAACTCCAAGAAAATTCATTTGTAGCCTTAAAACATTCACAGATATACAGATGTACAAAATATGTACAAAATACAATTGTACTATAATTGTTTAATATAGAGCAATTTGCAATATAAGACCAACTATGCAAAATGTTGCCTGAATATTTTTGTATCTGTTGTACACTGATCAGCCATAACATCAAAACCATTAACAAGCTACTTTGACAGGGGCCTAAAACCATTAACAGACCATTAACTGACTGACTTTGACAGGGGCCTACTTGGAATAGCTACAGTAGATGCCTTGGTCAGAGAATCTCCCAAACAGCAGGTACTGTGTTGTGTTCCTGGTGTGCACTGGTTAATATCAAACAAAAAGTGGTCAAGTGAAGGACAAGTGAACTGGTGACATTTGGTTATGGGCACTCAAGGCTCTCTAATGAATGTAGGTAGTGAAGGCTAGTCCATCTGGTCCAATTCCACAACATAGCTACTGTAAAAAAAAAAGAAATTGCATTGCAGGTTGTGGCATATGGTTGCAAGCACATGGTGAGAACATGTGCATCAGAACTGGACCATAGTGAAATGGATGAAGGTAATAACCTTGCAGGACTTAAAGAAACTGCTGCCAACATCTTGGCGACAAATACTTCTGAAGTCTTGTGGACTCCATGCTTCAACATGTCAGAGCTGTTTTAATAGCACAATCTATCCAATATTAGTCAGATTGTTTTGGTCTTATAGCTGATCAGTGTATGTGCAAAGCATGGAATTGGCCGTTACCTCATACACCTCATTCCATTTGGGGTTCAAGGTCTCTTTTATGGTCTTTGTTTGAAAACGCTGGTTGCCAACCATAAGGACTGTATAAGGATCAGACTTGCCCTTTCCTAGACCCATCATTACTGTGTCCATGGCCTTCAAACCCTCAGCCTCCAACACGTGGACACGTACCACACCCTAGAGAATGTCCAAAAAACAGGTTTTAGCAGTTGCTAATATTGTGTTATGTTAATGCAGTTTATGTCACTTATAGTAGGATCTCCAGTCTGATTCACAACTGGTCAAGTTTTGGTTAATTGGAATGAAATCCTGGACAAAAAAAATATGTTGCAATATAACATACACAGTGATTACACTCACTCGAGGCAGAGGAAATCTCATTTGATCCACCTTGACCTGGTCTATTAATGGGAAACATAAACGATTTGGTAGGACCATGATGGAAGCAATTATGTCAATGACGGTCGTCTCTGAAAAGGATCTGCAGAAAAATGTGTGGATTGCATACATGAGTTTCAAACAGTTAACTAACAACTTAAAGCAAACTATAAACAGGAGTTTATCAGAGTTCAGGGTTGTGTAGCATATGCTGAGAATTCTTACATGAGGTGTTAATACACCATAGAGTGGAGGACCATGTACATATTTACACACTTATTTACACCTTGGGCAATTTAGCATGGCCAGTTCACCTTGTAATGTGTACTGTTTTTGGAAGGAGAAAGGAAACCAGAGAACCAGGAGGAACATGGTGAGAAAATGCTTAAACGTTAACCCAAGCTCAGAATTATGGAGAAGGGATTGCGGACCTGTGAGGCAGCAACACTACCTGCTGCAGTGAAAAAAGTTTATATAATAAAAGCAGAGTCAAGAAGTACATACCGGAGTGCTGGACTATCGAGGAGATTAGTCATACCAGTCCAATTTAATTGCAGGGTCTGGGGAATTTTAATGAATGAAGCTGATCAATAATTTTTGCAATAATGATTAATTGACCAATATGATAGATATCATGTAAAACAATAATTTTACCCACAGGTCTACGGATGAAAAACATTGTGACCCCGCCCACAAGTGGGGACTGGCCAATCAAGGGGCTAAGAATCACACGGAGCATCCCCTGAAGCTAAAAAAAGTGAGGAAAAAAATTATGTCAATTTAATTATAGATCATGATACTACTATTTTGTTTTTGTCACTGACTATATATAGTATGTATAGACTGTATATAGAAACACTGAAACACTAAAAATGTGTGTTAATGTTTAAACTTTAAACAATTATCTAATATAACAAGAATACCCCATATAAAAAATACCTCTCTTGCATATCTAATTTTCTCAGCTTAGATAATAATAACAACAACAACAACAACAACATACTGAACCAAAATGAAACATTGTTAAATATACTGACAAAAAAGGCAATGGGGGCCAACCTGAAGTTCTTTAACTCCTGCTGACATGTGTGGCTTTACATCTGCATCAATGTCAATATCTCCCACGTACCTAAAAAATATTGAAGAAATATTTATGGAATATTTAACGAGCGATAGCATTCTATGAAGGAAATGTTGATGGATCTTGAGTGAAGATGACCAGGTCCATTAATGAATTGTTCAGTAATTTGGGTTACATTCCATGTCTGTTGAAAGTATATTTATTCCAAATAAATAATGTTCATAAATATCATATTTTACCTATTCCCGGAAAGAATGTTGCAATATTGCACAAATGTTGTATTTTACTTGTCATAATTTTGAGCATTTGGGCAATGCCCACTTTTATAATTGAGGGTTTCTAAGTTTCGAAATAATGAATAAATACAATTAGAGTTAGGAACTTAATTTAATTCATGTTAAAATTAACATTGGTTTCCTCATTGAAATATTTTTATTATATGAATTTATAAATGTCTGCTAATTTCTAATAGACCTCTGTCCTCAAAAATGATGCGTCCGAATGCCAGATGACAAGTTCTGTTAATAACATACGGTAGTTAACAAACTGAGTGGTGAATTCGTCCTATACCTTAAATTGTTAATGATTACGCTTTACAACTTGCATATACAATCCACTGAAGAAATTGAACAACTTAAACCATTATTTGTTCTATTGAGGAAGAACTTTTTACTGATGTCTATTGTACCCCAAATTATACAATGATTCTAATACAGATTGACCTTAGAATTGTAAGGTTGTACATATTATTTAAAAATTACTTTCATGTTCAAGGTTGAAAAGTTGTATTTGCTCTGACCTCTTTAAAGGCTAGAACTTACGTAATGTTGAGGTCTAGGATGACTTCCCTCATGTCTTCTTCGTGTGTGTACACTTGTATGCCTGTAATTGTTGGAGCCTGAAAAACACCAGCCAGTGTGACATACAAGTTCATCAACTTTACAGTTTACAAGTTCGAAAGTTGCTTAAGATTTGTTTATTTATTTTTAAAGAAAAGTATCAAGCCCTATTAAAAAATGCCCGCCAATGTATGAGTCATCTTGAATCTTTATGCATTGTTAAGTGTAATTATTGTCGTGTCAGTTCTCCTCACCCTCTGGCCAAAGTGGACCTTGGTGAATTTGAATGTTTTGAGGTGATTGTTGGATTGCCTAATCAATGGCTGGATGCTCTCTTTCAGAAGTTTGTCCATGTAGACACCAAAGAAAGGCCAGGCTTGTTGAAGAATCTAAGAAGATTCAGATATCACGTCATTGTTTTGACATCATGGCAGCACAAAAATGCAAAGGTTTGCAAAACCAACATTTATGTAAAAATGTCTAGTCATTCTTGACGTAGTTGTAAAATGGTAAAATGCCAAATCATCATACCAATTGTTGAGAATTTTATAAAGGAACAATGTCCATAATCATTTGAAAACCACACAATTATCATTTGTAGCTATTCACATTTTCATATTTTTAAAATGTAGTCGACCTTGACATTCCACAATAAGCAGATTTATTGCTACAAAACTCAAGGACAAAAACCCATTTGATCCTATTATATGGCACAGTAAAAAAGTGACACCCTTTGACAATGACACAATAAAACGCTCCCGCTAGTCATTCCGTTTATTTGAGCAGGTTCTTGAAGAATATTTTGGTTAGACTGCCTGAGTCAAGTGAATTTTATGAAGCATGCCAAATCTGTTATTTCCTAGTTCTTCATGACCTCATGTTTGTTGAAGAATAACACATCATATGAGGGGTATCCGAGTGAAACCGGGACTTCAGTGAGTGGAACATCTAATCTTTAATAATCGATGAATAACTCGTCACTAGTTTGCAAAGAGATGCATCTGTCTGTGGGAACTGCCCACACAATCATTCATCAACACCACTTGCGCATTGCAGGAACTCGGCTGGGAGTCCTAACAGTCCTGTTCTCGCCATTTCAGATGTGAAGCTCTGGAGTACTGAAAGCACTTTCTACCTTGATGGTATCCAAGCACTAATGAAATGCTGGGATAACTGAATTACTATAGCAGAAGTAAAGGTAGTTTTCACTCTCATAACTGTGGTCTGTTATTCTGCACAATAAAAGTCCCAGTTTCGACTTAAACACCCCTCATATATACATAATAACAAGGTGTCCTTATAATTCAGTAGACATTAATGTATATAATACATTATTATGTACCTTGTTGATCCAGGCAGCCTTCTCAACTTCGTTAAATTGAATCTATTGAAAAAACAAAAATAAACAGTAAAAGAAATATGAGTAAGATGTATCACACACAAATTACAGCTTGTAGACAGTTGTGATAAACTAAAGCAAAGCCCAGTGGCTCTGTTGTGCTGCCAGTGTTTGGGTCCATTCATTATCTCAGACCTCGGACCTAAAGGAGATTTTGGAGCAAGATGTTAAATAGCACCACCACCGCCATCAAAACATTGACATTATTTGGAAGAACTGTGCTCATCCCTCCCGTCTAGTTCCAAAAACTTGTAAATACTGTACTTATTCAGCTCTGAAGTGATTGATTTGTAGTGGCCCAAAACATTAATAAGGCAAATTAATATAGATTCATACTTTGCCATGGCATACAATCAATTAGATAAGTTCTATTTTAAATACTTTGATTATTATTTTTTTTAATACAGACAGTGGTAGGGAACACGATGGAAGAAGCAACAAGTGAATGTACTTTAAAGTTGACACTATCCTAATTTCTGCCTTCAACTCTCGCAAACATCTGCCCCGTATCCCCAGTATCATTTCAAATTGAATGTCAACCAAGAATGCTTTCTCTTTTAAGTGATATCAATTGTTTGAAAATAGATGAAATGATCCACAGCTAGGTTCTGGCATTCTGACTAGACTAACTTTGAAGGGTTGAATATTCAAATTTCTTGCTTTGAAATTATCTCAGGTGTGAAGGAGAACTGGAACCACACTCGCAGCCACTACATTATAGAAACTATGAAGTCCAAACAATAATATATATATATATTATATTCTCATCAATCACACCTTCTTTCTTGTTTGCATTAACCCAATTATGTTCCAATAAGACCATTATAATAGTTGCCAGTTGCAGATGGTTTCCAAAATTTAGCACTGCTCCTCCAAAAACACTTATACAGTATAATACAATTATACTGTATATCACAATGTCTGAACAGCTTTAGAGGAAGAGGATCACTGCAGTGAACATATTTCATATGCTTTCTGTTTTGTTTGACAAGCAACATTTTTTACATGCATGGACACATGCACACACACAAAGTGGACTGCACTGTGTACATGATATCAAAAACATCAAAAGGTAAAGGTGGAGCTTAGAAATGAAACCTGCTTTGCCTGTAAGTTCCCAGGCAACGCAACAAAGACCACACCTCTGTAAATACACAACAGTGGAATGACACAATGCCCTGAATCCAAATCTACACCATACTAAAGCACATTTGTATGGAAAAAATTATTCCACACTCCAGTACTTCATTGCTCTGACTTAATCGGATTATGAATTAAAGCAGGAACCATGTATTATAGAGATACATACATCAGATTTCCAGCTAGCAAAACAATGCCAGAAGGCTCAGGAAAGTATTCGACTAACAGGGTTATGAAATAACTGCAATATTCTGATCAATGTGCTACAACGCTATGAAACGTCTATAAGGATATCATTTAATCTATATGATCCTAACCAAAATTAGAAATGTGGAAAATGCTCAAATCAAAACACTACATGATTTTAAGACTCCCAGAAAAAAAAAAAAAAAAAATGAAATTAAAATGAAAACACACACAAATGAAATTAGCTCAACTGTTACTAGTTACTGTTACCAGGGCTACCAGCCTCAATACTGCAGAATGATGAGTCATAAATTCTAGAAATGTTTCATATTTACTATTTTCCAATGGTATAACAGGCATGACTGGACTATAAGCAGATCAGATGGTTTAAGATTGACTTGTGCACCCGCCACCATGGAATAATCTGGGAGGATAATTGTTAAGTATGATTAGAAAACCAGGAAACCTTTATGCAGTACGAGTTAGTTTTTAAACTGGCCTGATTATTCAGTTTGTTATATGCATTTATAAAAGCAGGGATGTTTTTAAGACTATGAAGGTTGCATATGTGTGTCAACATTTCCGTGTTGCATTTCAAAATACTACAAATTTACCTGGTCAGCAAAAATCCTTAGAAGTTCAAAGCATTTTCTTTGGCTATCTATACAGCATTTCTGTTGGCATTAGAAGTAGTAGTAGTAGTAGTAGTAGTAGTAACAGCAGTAGTGTAGTAGAGACAGTAGTAGCAGCAGTAGTATAATAGCAGTAGTAGTTCTAGTAGGAGTAGTAGTAATAGTCGATTTATATGATGCAGAGCAAATAACCGTTGTGTTATAACTACAAAGGTGAGGGGATTATGGCTGAGAGCTGGATTGCCATATATAAATAGGATACTGATATGGCATATCAGACTGACTCAACTCAGGGCCTGACTGGTAGAGCTGTGAATAATAGTTTGACTGTAAATTTGATAAAATTTTGGGGTACTCTGATTTTTCAATTTGATTCGATTCAATAGCATTAAATGTTTACTGTCTGTACTGTACTGTGATTTGTCTCAAATGTTTACATTTTGAAACAATATTAAAAATGACCACAATTATCTAATAAAACATTGAAATACTGTGTAACTTGCTTTGTTGATTGTTTAAATGTTTAAATTGGGGGGTGTCTATACTACTTAACCCTGTACAGGGTCGTGGGTGGCCAGGAGCCTATCCCAGGAGACTTAGGGCACGAGGCGGGGTACACCCTGAACAGGGTGCCAATCCATCGCAGGGCACACACTCATTTACACACTACGGGCAATTTGGGATGCCAATTAGCCTAATCTGCATGTCTTTGGACTGGGGGAGGAAACCCGGGGTACCCGGAGTACACATGGAAAATCCGTGCACAAAGACTAGAGGCGGGACTCAATCCCGGAACCAGGGGGTGCAAGGCGACAGTGCTAACTACAGTACTAAGCCACTGTGCCACCTGGTTGTGTATGTGACAAAGTTTAAATTTGATTTGATTTTAGTATTAGTTACAGTAGTAGCATCAGTAGTAGTAGTATTTTATCTAGCATTTTTGTAGCTGGCAAAAAAAAAAAAATAATAAAATAAACAAACAAACAAATAAACAAATAAATAAATAAATGCTGGCTGAGTATGTTATGTCCTGTTTGCAGTGCCACATTGTTTTCTACTGATGTGGAGTAGAATTTTGTGCCACCCCAAAGTCACGGGGTCTAACCCGGCCACCCCATAGTACAAGCCCTGGCCACGCCCCTTGTTTTACCCACCCAGGTGGGCGAGTTGAGCGCCTTCATCATCTCGCTCTTGATCACGTGACTTTCATTGTCCACGAAGTCGATGGCGGCGTCCACGCGCGCACCCTTGTGCCGGCGGTTCCTGTCCCACAGTTCCCACAGCAGCACCGTCAGCAGTATCCAGCTGATGCTCAGCCCGAACGCGCCGCACACGTACACCGGGTAGAGCAGCAGCGCGCTCCGCACCACCACCACCACGAGCTCCGTGAGCGCGCGTTGCACCTCGCCGGTGCTCAGCTCCCTCCCCGGCTCACCTTCCGACGACATGTCCACACGCTTGTGCGCTTTTAAAAGTCCATCAGGAAAAAAAGTCGCATCTTTGGAAACTCGCTGCCTTTTTTCCCTCCTGGATGTGAAGCGTCGGCGCTCACCTGAAGCGCAGGTTACAGATTACAGCTCGATCGATTCCAACAATTTGTCATAAATAATACATTAAAAAAAATATATATATATATTCATGTCTCGAGTCCGATCTCACTGTTTCTTGACTTCCGCGTTGCAGACATCTAGTTTGTCGGAGATTTTTTGCTTCACCTGAGACTAATAGGTGGGGAAACGCCCGTGGTTCTTCCCACTCGGTTATTTATGGAAGCTGCTGGTACCAGTTACAGAGTGCAAACATCTCCACTCACGTTAAGCCACCTAATCACTAAAAAATGCACAAAATGCATGGAACGTAAATTGCCATGCACTGTTCATCACCAAACGGCGTGCATATTGCATTGGACAAGATAATACAATAATGCAATACATTTATGCACTGCAAACAAACAAATAAATAAATGCTGGAATTTCACGGTGTATCAGTAATCCATCAACATATTTGATTTCCTACACAACACTTAGTAGATGATCTATATCTTAGAATCCGTTTTTTGTATATTTCATTAGCCATATGTAATAATAATAATAATAATAAGAACTGTAGTCATATAGTCTGGTGGTATCTCATTTGTTGTATTCATAACCCTATAGGCTGAGATATAGCTTACAAAGATGAAGCTTCTTAATGTGAATTTAAACTTTAAAACTTTAAAATGACATTACCTGACCATTAAAACTTTCCCATTACTGTAGTGTTACACTGCACTACGAGTGCTGTTATTTAGCAATGTGGTCACTGCTGCCACCTTGTGGTCGCTTAAAAGTACTTTTGTGAAATTTTTGCCCCAAATAACAAGGAATTCGAACTGATGTTGTAATGAAAGCCAGTATCCATCAAGGATATTGTACTAGTGATTACCATTGCCTTTATTCCAATTTTTATAACTGTGGTAGGGCCTCCAGTTAACGTTCACACGTGCATCCACACACTACGGGCAATATGAGAACGCCAATTAGTCTAATCTGCATGTTTTTGGAATGTGGAAAGATAAACCAACAAACACAAGGAAAACATGCAAACTCATGCAAACTCAAATTTGCACAATTTGTCAGCCTCTCTATATAGCCTCTGTATACATACACATGGGTAGCAAACATGAGGCCAACATTAGTCAATCAGAACTGATGTATATTCGTCCACCTCAAATCCACTTTGTCCAACATTGTTCATGTTCATCTTACCATTTATCAGAAGGAATAATGGATGTTGGACCACTATCACTTTGGAGCTTGTGTAAATATTTTGTGCTGGACAGGGGAGTATGTGTGTGTGTGTGTGATGCTGATAAGACTTTACCAGGACCTTTACTATTGCTTGGGGGTATATACACAGTTTCCTGTGTACCTTGTTTGTTCAAGCATATAACTGAGAACTAAAGCTCATATTTTCCCTGCACATCGTTAACTGTCCTTTTAGCCTGTCTGCTGTTTTACAGGTGTTCCTTGATTGAATTTCAAAAGTCATGAGATGTGTGTGTGTGTGTGTGTGTGTGTGTGAAGAAGACTGGCATCCTATCCAGGGTGTGTTCAGCGTTCTTGTGGTTCATCTCTAACAATCCATATATTCATTCTTCTCTACATGAAGTCGTTAGTATTTTTGTAAATGTGAATGTTTTAGAAGTAATTGACTGGACATTATTTAAATTTAAAGACTACTCTTGCAGCGTATTGTATTAAGTGTACATTAAGGCAATGTTGTGGGTACGGGGTATATCTAAGCTGTACATGTTGTTGCGTGCGAGTCTTTGTTATTTACCAGAGAAAACGTGTTCCCTGAGGAGCTGTGGTTCCCTTAGTTGCAGTGTCCTCCGATCAAAACTTGTTCCGCGAGGCACTCATGTTTCCTTGAAACTGAATGTTTAACCAAGGCCTTTTTTTTTTTCAGTTACTGTGATTATGTGATTAGATTACTTGTCTGACAGGTCAAAATTGTTTTGAGCTGTTTATCGCTTTTTTATAATATGTTTTTCTCTGACATAAACGTCATAGTATATAAATATTGTTATGACATATAACATGGTTTTGTTCACTAAATCTGTACCATTTCTTCTGAGCGCAGGTTACTCACTTTACTCTGGACTATTTAGATTCATTACCAAAAAGAGAAGAAAGTTGAATATAAAAGTAATAAAAGTATTAATTATTCATTCAAAGTAATACAAGTATTTATCCACCCATTCATCCATCTAGGAGCCTCTGTAGTGTAATGATGATTATTGTATTTATTCCCATCTTACATCCATGGTAGAACCTCCACTCAACATTCACACACGCACTTACACACTACAGGCAATTTGGGAACTCCAGTTAATAGAATCTGTCTGTCTTTAGACTGTGGGTGGAAACCAAAGAACTCGTGAAGGGGGGGAATCCACCAAGCATGGGGAGAACATGCAAACTCCATGCACGCAGACCTTGAGGCAGGAATCGAACCTGGACCTCCGAGGTGCATGGTGACAGTACTAACCACTACAACACTGCTGCTCATAGAAGTATTAGATAATATTATATATAACATGTATCATTTAACATAGACTGGTGAGATTGAGAATTATCATCACTCACTCACTCACTCATCATCTGTACTGCTTTATTCAGTATACAGGGTCTCGGAGGGCCTGGAGCCTATCCCAGGGGACTTTTGGCACAAGGTGGGGTACACCCTAGACAGGGTGCCAAGCCATCGCAGGGCACAACAACAACAAGACACACACATACTGTACTACAGTCAATTTGGTGACGCCAATCAGCCTAATCTGCATGTCTTTGGACTATGGGAGGAAACCGTAGTACCTGGAGGAAACCCACCAAGCACAGGGAGAACATGCAAACTAAATGCACACAGACCCCGAGGCAGGAATCTAACCAGAACCTGGGGGTGCAAGGCGACAGTGCCACCATGCATCTAAAACAAGTATTAGCTAATATAATATACAACATGTATCACTTAGCAGACATTGATGAGATGGTAAATTATTATTACAATATTTTGATGAATCTGGGGCAGTTCTTGACTGGAACTCAACACTGAGTTATATCATTTGGTTCAGCTCACCTAGAAACGTCCAAACGAATCTTTTTCCATTTTTGTTTTCTATAAGCTAAACAATTTTCATTTATGCAGGAAAAATAAATAATACACACTCTTATAAGTTTCCAAAAGTATGTTTTCACCAAACAGGGGGAATTAAACATTCGGCTTATGAGTCATGTATACGAATCGACTTTCACTTCAGAGAGTCGACTCAATGAGTCGGTTCATTCTCAAACGTGTACTTCCTCGGTTACTGGCGTAGCAACGACAACTTTGGTTAGTGATCCTAGTCAGAAGATAAGCTAGGCAGCTAAAAGTATGCTGCACACTAGGTTATAACTAAAGTAAAAGGTTTTATTACTTTTTGTTTCAGCAGTGCTTCAGTACACAGAGATTACAGTTACAGCCACAGAGATTAAAAGCTTAGACAGACTGACAGTTTACTGATTTAATAAGTTCGCAAGGTAAGTCGGTTATTGCATAGGAAGGTTTGTTCGTAATATTTATAAATTATTAAATTAATTAATTAATTAATATTATTATTACTACTATTATTATTATTATTATTATTATTATTATTATTATTATATGACCACGTTAGCATTATCTTTTATATATTTTATGTGTTGTCACTTAGTTTTGCTGATGCAAAAATCACTCAGATTAACATAACAGACACATTACTTGTATATCCTCAGAAAATATAGTATATCATTTCAATCATGAAACAAATTTTCTTTTCTTTACTTTAATGTTCAATATTCAATAGTATCATTTTTTAAAAAGGCCAATTTCAAAGAAATGTCTTGTCACAATGATCCTACATCAAAGTGGAACCATACCTTTCAAATATTTTTTTTCATTAAGTAAATCTGATTCACAATAACATCAATAAATTATAAAATAAGTGAAACACTAAAATCATGGAACTATAACTAATTATAATAAACAATATGAAATAAATATCAGTCACCACAAACTATGTAATTTGTGTTACTGTTACTAAAAAGAGTTTTTAATTCAAAATACGTTTAACAATTTATTTTAATTGTTCCTGCGTCAGAGGTCACTAGATGAATAGCACAGGACGATTGCAAAAGGCATGTTAGATGTCTCTCTTCGTTTGTTTAGAAATGTCATAATTTATTTCGCAATTGTATGCAAATCTTTTAAGTCTGTTATTGGTGTTATTCATTTTGTAATTATAACTGTCAAAAATTGGAAATCAAAATGATCACATCTAATAAATAATAGAAAAATGGGGTACACTTGCAAGCCATTTGGTAAATAGTTATGATTTTTCTCTAAATTCTCATTGGTGTTACCGTCATTGGTGTTAGGAGAAGTATCATATACTGTACATAAAAATGCATTAAGCTCTACATTTTTGTGGATTTATAAAGTTTAAAAGTAAGTTATTGCTATTAAAGAAGTTCTAGGTGTGAAAGAAGAAATACATTTCAGGAGATTTTTATAACCCAAATACAGCTTTACTGTAAAATGACCTATGTGCCATGGCCTACAACCCGAATAAAATTCTGTTTTTGTACCTGTACCTGTTATTTGTTTATATAAAAAATAAATTATAATCACATATGTCAACTCTGTCATAGTGACACGACTTTAAATGATCTTTTTTAAGGTCACAAACACTCATTTTGCCTTAATAAAGTCTTTTATTTCACCATCATTAATCACAGCCCAACATTCCCATATTTATGAAAATGTGTCTATGCACCATTGTTTCATATAATTAAGTAAATAAATAGTAAATTAAATAATGTTTTTTTTTCTTCTTCTCTTTTTTTTTGTTAAATCTTAGAATAAATACAATACCAGAAATACATGTAAAAGTGCAGTGACTGATTTCTGAAATGGAAAATAAGGTAAGATAAAAAAATATATAAGGTAAGATTTAAACCAACTCAGACAATGCAAGATATGTTTATGAACTTTCATTTTTATATATATTCCTTTTCTTCATACCTACCGTTTGATTCCGTTTAATTTGCGCACATTCATAACAAAGTGTTATTTTTTTTTATATAATAATACGTTAGCCTGTACTGAATTAAGGAACAATTCCCTGAGTTGCCTCTAGAGGGCAGCGTGAGTCTGTTTTATGGTAAATGAAAGTAATTTAATTACCATTATCTTGATTAAGGTTGCTAAACTTTTTGAGTAAACAAATGGGCTTTGTGACATTTCTGATACCCAAAGCCTTTAGATTGATAATACAGGACTACATTTGAACATTATAACATACTACATAAGTAACTAACAGTTGAAGGAATATTCCTTTGCACTGATTTGTGATGGTGAATGTTGTGAAGTGGGTCTGTGCAGAAGCAGGAAGCAAACTAATTTGCTTAAAATCAGTGTGACATCTACTACGTGGAATGTTGGAAATAAAACATCCCTGTCCACGGGGTGATTGTAGCACAGTAACATTAAACACACTGACACACTGCGTTAGTACTCATTATTGGTCTAGAACTGTTCACAAGTATGAAATTTGATGGATCAATTTTCATTACAAATATTCACTCAGTAATATACTCCTAATGGCAATTTAACAAACCCAGCTACTGACCATCATGTTGTCCAGTGGAAAAACTTGGAAAAATATGTGTAGAAAATTTATTGGCAGGTGCATTATTCTAATAAACTACCTCAACTCCCATGCAGGGTTCATCAGGGAGTAAAAAGCTTCCCACAGTCCCAAACAGGTCCTCACATTTTTTGCCAAAACTTCCAAAGGTGAGTGATAAATGGGAGAAAAACGCAGACTTTAGGCATTTGTGAGAACTGATATTCTCTCATATGAACAGCTTGTGTCTCTTAGATTCGTGCAAAGCCCAGGTGGCAGGATGCAAAACCAAGCTTCATGCTACCGGGACAAACAGGGAACCCTGATGAAGTGTTCACTTGGATTTCCAGTAAGGGGCAATGCATTCTCTTTTAAACTGATAATTAACATTCTGACTTCTTAAATATATAATGTAAGTTCTGTTTTGGTCAAAATATTATATTTTCCTTTAACTGGTGATTTAACTAAATGATTTTCTTCAATATAAAAGCTTTTCTAGCATTCATTTGTCAGCTACACAAAAATAATTTCTCTCCCATTGGACAACAGTAGACATATTAATGACTAATCATGAATTGATTTATTGACATTATGATTAAATGTTAAAAAATGTGCTGACCAATAATTTTTTGCAGAATATTTCTGCATAACTCACATTTATAAAATTGTTTGCCATAAGAGGGTGCGCTTGTAATTCTACTGATATGTGATATTAGACATTATATTTTTGGCAGCTGTGTTTTTTGAAAAAGGAAAGAGAAATAAGCAGTATTTTTGACAACCTTATATATATATATATATATATAAGTACTCTTTTATATATACTGTATAGCGGCACGGCGGCGTAGTGGTTAGCACTGTGGCCTTATACTGCCAGGGTTGCGGGTTCAATTCGGGGACATTCCACAAGTCATGCAGATTAGGTAAATTGGTGTTCACAAATTGTCCTTTGTGTGTGCCCTGCGATGGATTGGCACCCAGTCCAGGGTGTACCTCAGCTCGTGTCATGAGTCTTCTTGGATAGGCACCGGGCACCCACAGCATAGGACAAGCGGTATGGAAGATGTGAATTAATGACTATATATTCTATTTATTTAAACTATTGGGCTTCATTAATTTGATGATTGGTATATAACTAATTTATTAGGCTTATCCTGCTAGAATTTTTTAATTAAACTTAAACTGAGAAAAAAAATGTGTGTTTCATTATCACTAATTCTAAATGGCATGTTGATTATAGATTGTTAACGTGTTCAACTATCAGCCATATTTTCAACCTACATGTTCATCCTTCGAAACCATTTTAAAGTTAATAATGAAGAAAATCAGTTTCCCGAAACCGTTCAGTTTAAAACATGTAGAGATGAAAACATTTTGCTCTGTTAAAATGAATATTGCAACTGAACTTTCATTTTCTTTACAGGAGGAGGGAGCATGCAGCATGGCCAGAGTGTCCGCAGCACGGCCAGAATGTCTGGATCGTTCAATCAATCTGTGAAGTTGAAGAAGGAGCGTGAACAGCTTCGCAGGACGCTCATCAGCATTTTCTCGTATGTTTGATTCTTTCCAAATTCAGGTGTCTGCACTTATAACTTCAAGAAGTTATTGATGATCATTTATTCCTTTGACCTTTTTTTTAAGTTTCTCCATGGTTATTTCAACAGTTATCTATTGCATTATCATTTTACACTATCAAAATTACAGCTAGCAGAAGTTTCTGTCATGTTATTTATGGTATGACTAGGTACTGTAACATATGTGAATTTTGTCATGTGAAGAATATTTTGGATTAAAATGATATAAAAACAGACGTGCAGTGTTTGGTTACCATGCCTAAAGGATACCATGTATATTAGTCAGAGTGGTGTTATGGAATACCAGGCTTGGTCAAGTCATTCACTGTGCCCTCATGCTGTGTGGATGGCATGGAGTTATCCTAGGAGAGATTATGGCCAACAGGACAGAAATGCCCACAGCTACTAGTGGATGTTATTATGCAAAAATTTAAATCCTGTGCAAGAATAACTGCTATCTGGTGCATTCATCATGTTAATGTGCAAAGAGCACAGTGTTTCCTCCCAAACTTAAAAGGAAGCCAAAAATATTAACGGCTGGTTGCACAATTTAAAATTTTTAGTCAGTTAGTTAGTTAGTTAGTTAGTTACGGTTTGTGGTGGCTTTGTCCTGACAAGGTCCATGATAGTTCTTAGAAAGAGGACATTGATTAGCAAGGATGGGTGCAGTGGGACTTTTGGGGTGTCTTGTGGATTCATAAGCTGACATCTGCTACATTACTCACGCCACTGCAAATACTAAGCCAAGACAAATGGGTTATTAGATAGGTCAGGATTATGGTAAATCACCTGAAACAACTTTTTCCATTGGCTCTTTAATACAAACAACACAGTAATTTCCTCTTTAGTTTGAGTGTCCTGCATTACTCTGTATAACTTAATCTTTAATCGTGACAAAGTGTAACATTCACCTGGTTGGCTAATTATTGACTTCTCTCTGCTGATACCCTTTTCCACGGGCACGTTTTTCCCTAACAGGTAGCTGATGTCAACAACCTTTTTGTACACAGCTTGTGTGTGTGTGTATCACAAATAAAGAAAAACCCACATTGCTCTCTCATGTCCTTATCCCTTAATACCTCACAGAACACCAATTAATGATATTCACGTCAGTTGTGGATTCTTTACCACTTACCTGCCTCTTGCTCCCTTCACGGACTGGCAAATGCCCACATTGGCACATAAGATGGTGCCTACAGCCATGTTTGCAGTGACATTTGTTTCATACATTTTTATCATTGTTTCTTTACAACTGGGAATTAAAAGTCTCATAATTTGTTCTCTTTTTACACAAGAGTTCAGAGGTGTCCCAGATTGTGCCTGTTAATATTCCAGCTGAAATACACCTCAGTGTTTAAACTTTAACTTCGGATATGAAGTTGAGTCAGGAAATCCACTCTTGAGCTTCAGTACTGATAGCAATCCAACTTTGAATTGTCAACGTTGAGAAAGCAGTGCAGCGTGAAATATTTAGCACACACATTGTAATGTTGTAAAGGAGACTAAAAAAGTCATAAAGTAAATGATTCCTTTACCTTATTGCTGCTAAATGTGGACCTACAGGCTATTGAATCATAGTTATTCTATTTGGCTTCATTTTTCTTAAATAAATAATAATAAAAAAATTATATTGTTTGCCTAATATTAAGACACTTTACAATCAGATCACATGTGTGTGTGTGTGTGTGTGCAAGATTTACAACAGGTATTCTAGAGTGCTATTGAAGTTTATTAAATTATAGCAAACAATAACAGTATTGTATGAACAATAATAGTATTGTTGTCATGTTAATTGCTGATGTGCATATTTTGCAATTATATATAAAAAGGATATATTAAATGGACTAATGACAATTAGTGTGGATGCAGTGCATGAAATAAAAAAAAACTTAATAGAAAAACAATAGTGCATCTATATTTAGTTATGCTGTAGATATCATCTTTATTTTAATGAATACCATATATTTAAAATGCTTCTGATTAATTCATATTTTGTTTCTCCACTTTAATTGTCATAGGGAGGAAGCATCAGATGGAGGTGAAAGCTTACAATCGGCGCACAGTTCTCTAACTTCGACTCAGATAAGAATGGCAGTAAGTAGCTGCTATGGACACTATGGCATGAGGATTTAAAAATAAAGAGGTTTTCAGCAATTTCCCTGATGCTGTGGAATCCAGGAAAGACCCCCTTACAATAAAATACAGCATATGTTATTTCTCTGCTATAAAACCTTTTTAAACATAAAAAAAGAAAAAAAACATTAGGAAATATTTTTGGTTAATACAACAACAACAGCAATAATAATAATAATAATAATAATAATAATAGTAATAATAGTAATAATAATAATAAAGTCATAAGACACATGTATAAACAAAGACATTTTTATATCATGTCATATCATATCATATCATATTGTGCTCTTTCTCCCCCCCCACAGAAATATTATAACTACATTCGATATGGGATTGACACACAGCACGTGGGCTCTATGGAAGATTTCTGGATGGAGAGAATCTTCAGCCGGGTACCAAGTCACCTGAAGATGCTAACAAGATCGACTGAGTTTCTCTCAGATGAGATAAGAGATGATTATTTGCTGAGTGCTAAGAAAGCTATAGGTAAGCTTTATCCTCTAGTGCTTTATTGGTCTATGAACAAAAGCATGTTTCACATACAAAATGCTTAAAATACTACCATTCATTTTTAACTTTATTTCTTCTTATAGTTTAAATTTATAATTGAAAAATATATATTTTTAAAACATACTTGAATAGATTGTTTATGGATGTTCTAAATTGTCTGTAAGTTAATAAATCTGGATGCTAAAAGTCTTGTGAAATAATGCTCGGAAACAGTGCTTTTTACGTGCAAACTACTACGGCAATGTCATTTAGAAAATTTCAATAGTTCATAATAGTTGTTATCATATTAGGAATATATTCTATTCACATATGAGTCTTTTATAACAACATTGATCAACCCATGGATTCTTTTGCAGTGGATTTTGCGCTGCATGACCCGAGAGATAACGAAGAACAGAAAATTAAAAGTCTTCCGCCTCACAGAGAAGAGTAAGTCTAAATACAGTCTAAGATTTACCTAAATGTTTTTAATATGCTACAGAAAATTAGATTCCGAAGATTATATGAGGTTAAAGAGAAAATGCCAGCATTCAAATTTTTTTGAAAAAAAAAAAAAGTTTAATTACAATGTCTGCAATGTTTACTTTCAGGATGGCGGTTGTGCCAAAACCATGGTATGAATCCTACCATCAGGCACGAAAAAGGATGAGTCAGCATCTCCATGCCATCAACCCCACCATGCTGTCTATAATGAAGCTGTGGCATATGTCCTACAAGTATGTAGAAACACTATTCTATATATACAGACTGTTTATTTGTAGAACAAGACATGACAATTCAAAAGTTTTTCAAATCACATATTATTTGATAAGCATAAGGAAATACATGTCAACTGCTTATATACAGTAGCTTATTGCTTTTCTAAATTTCTAACTTGCTGTATTATCAGTAATACAGTTACTGTAAAAATTACATTGCTATGAAAATGAAAGTTCATATTTCTTTTGACTTTGTTTTTCATTTTCTCTTTGTCCCACCCTTAAAAATGTTAAACGTTTTGCACAGGAACTTACGTCTTCTCGATGTAACAGAGTTCCATACCAGAGAGGAGGCTTTGGAGCTCTTTGTCTTTCAGCAGATTGTCAGCCGACATATTGAAAGTGCTCAGGCCACTCTGCTAAACAAGTATATAAACTGCTATATATAACCATTTACTTTTACATCCCAGCATGTACTGTCAATAGAATTTATATGCTTATCATCCAGATAGAAACACAGTCTTCTGTCAAAATGTTCATCTAAAATTTTTAGGTTTACGTTGCTTTGTTGCAAATGTAATAAATGAAAATTGCATGAGTTAATGTAATGTTTAAGTGAGAAATCTTTTTTTGTTTTTTATTTGCTTGTTTTTTTTTTTTTTTTTTTTTAACAAATAAAACAGATGGTTTCCTGAAGTGCAACAAATCTGCTATCAGGGAAGCAAGCGCAAATTGGTCCCCAAAAATACTAATCCATCACGGCTGCAGTCTTTCTTCAACTGCATAGCTGCTCTAATGTCTTCTCAGCTCCAGAGTCTGGCCCTGGAATCTATTCATGACTACACACGCCTGATAGCTCAGGACCCTGTAAGGCATACAGTGCATGCTCTTTGCTCATATTAACTTCTTCCAGCATATTTATCTGTAAATTATTCAGCAAAGGCTAATAGGACTGGAGAATGAGAAGCAGGTTACAGTTTCTGAGTAACATTTCTCTTATGCTCTCTCTTTGGTCGTATGTGCCTATGCATTAAATTTTTTATGCCATTAATAGCATTAATAAATTAACATTGTTGTTTCCCTGAAGTGTTCAGTGAGGGCCTATGAGCATCCCGGGTTTGTTCTGCGGCTTGTCTTGAAGCAGAACAAGATAATATTTGAGCCAGATTTCAAGGACTTTGAGGCAATTTTGCTGAATGTCTATGAAGCTATGTTGAAATGCATCAGCTCAGTGCCTCGAATTGAGACAGAGCTATACTCGGAATGGGTAAGAGTCTGCATATATTTCTTCTCCTTAATTTCTCTCAAGGAAAAAAACTTTTCCCCTACATTCTGCATTCTGTTTAGAATGCTAACCATATTTTGTATGTTTCATTGTACATTTTGGATGTCTTGCCCTGATATTATTGGGAATTTTACATGACTTAAAATTTTTTATAAATGGCTTTTTATTAACAACAAGAATACATTCGATTGCAATGACTGCTATACATTTTCAACACAGTCTTGCATTTTGATTTTTTTATCGTAGCCAGGCATAGAAGATGCTAAAATGCTGAAACCAGTTATCCTGCCTGAGATCCTGGAAATACAAAAGGATGAAATTAAGCGGGTTATACATGAAGAAAGCAGTGGGCCAACTGAACATGTGCGCCTCTACGATAAATTTGCTCCGCTGGTATCGCAACAGGCCGATCAGGACGTAGAGCAGTTCCTGATGGAGGAACACTCGTACCAGGACTTAATAACGGAAGCAACACACTACCAACAGCTGGCTGATGAGATCCAGTATGACTACTGCAAGGTCAGTTTAAGTGTCAGGCTTTTTTTTAAAGGTGCAAAATCTCAAGGACTTTCTATAATTTCTGTTGTTTTTAGTTTAACTATAAATCTTTGTCATTTTCTACTGCACCACTTTCTTGTACAATTTGTTTTATTAGTGTACAATAGTAAATTAGATACAGTGCTGAAGGAAAAAAAAAACTTATCTGTGCCTAAAAGGCCACAACACTGCAAAGTTCTTTGTTACTATAATTTATTTCATCTTTCTGTTTTCTGGACACACAATGAAATAATAATTAATGCTATTTTGCAGTTACACTTTATTGTCTTTATAGTTTTATTTTTATTTTTATTATTATTAATTATTGTAATTTTCCAAAACTTTAATTTCTCCACCAAGACAGAATTGCAAAACTACACTATATAATACTCAAACTTAAAATGTCTGTAAAGATTCTTAGTCATCCATGTGAGGTCATCCAAGGTTAAAGCATCCTCTCCTGGCTGAAAAGGCTTGTTATGTTAATAATGGAGAAGGTGAGAGTATAATGGAGGGTCATTAGAGAGTAGGCGAGAGAGCTATAAAAAAAAAGACAATAGGGAGAGATTAGGGAGAGTCATTAAGATGGAACGACCTAAGAGAGTGAGTGGAGTCGTTAAGTGTGGCTGTCATGCCACACTGCTGATTCAGGTATAGTGGACCTGTGAAGTGGTCTTTCTCAGGTTGGATGAAAGGGCAGCATGAAAAATAGGAGACAGGCTGTGCCTACAACCTCCACCTCAGTTGGAAGAAGGATTTTCCACTTGCACATAGATGGCATCTTTCACACCTCTAGTTAGTTTTTTGTTAATTTATGTTGTATGTAGCACCGTGGTCCTGGAGGAACGTTGTTTCGTTTCATCATGTACTGAACTGTATATGGTTGAAATGACAATAAAAACCTACTTGACTTCTCTTGACTTCACCTCTCTCGAACCATTCATCCTTTCTGTCCAAAATTTGTACATTCTCATCCTCAAATGTGTCCTTTGTCCATCAGGTGAAGGTATACTGCTGATTCAGGCCCTGGGATGTTGCTCCTTCTGAGTTCATACTTACATGAAGAGGTTGTTTTGTCTCCCCAATGTAGAGCTCTTAACATTCTTCACTGCATCGTACTGCATATACTTTATTATATTGCTCTTTTTATGTTTTGGTATATACGGTCTTTGGGGTGGATGTGTCTGTTTCTTAGTCGGTTGGTGGGTTTAGAGTGAACTGGTATGTTGTGGTTTCCAAAATCCTTTTTAGCTTTTCTAACATTTTCGACCACATATGGGATGATCAGATTTTTTTCAGTTTGGTCTGGGTCTCAGTTCTCTCTGTCATCCTTCTTTTGGATCTGGAAGCTATTTTGTTGAAGACCCACTCTGGATATCTGGAGGTCTTGAGCGCTGACTTCAGATGCTTGTTTTTTTAAGTTTCCCAATGAAAAAAACGGAAGTCTACTCCCACCATAAATTGCAACACCATCTAGATATTTCTCAATGAAACACAGTCAATAATTGGTGTGAAGACTCTTAAAATATAGTCTCAGGTACAATTTTGCAGCTTTAGAAGGAAATTAGCTTAGTTTTACTGAACATCCTGCAGAACCAGTCACAGTCCTTCTGATGGCTTTGTTGCACCTGCATTTTTTCATGCATGAAAAACGCAGAAGCTTTCTCCTTCCTCCTGTTTTTTTTTCTGGATTATTAATGCGTGGAAATCAGATTTTTTTAAACTCACTTTATAATGAAGTTTATTTAAATAAACACGTAGAACAAAATTTCACAAAAGAAAAAAAAGAGAACTGTGTGTGCCTAGCACCTTTGAACAGTACTGTAATATTCCAGTGTGTTGCATGAATAAGCGATGTGAGCAAATTAGGAATAGAGTGACAGCAACGGTTGTTGGCCTGAAATGGATTATGGTACATAGAAAACACCAGGATTGAGCAAATGTTTCAATTGATCTAGTACAGCAACTTTAAATAATAATACTAATAATAAAAAAAAGAAACTCAAATGTGATACTAAGTTCTCAATACTAAACCCAGTTAATATGGTCAGACATTCATGAAGGGTTTTGTCATCTTTTTTAAATTTTGCAGGTTGTGCGCCTCGGTATGTTTGAAGTGCACTGCCAGGAGCTTATTCGTGCACTAGTGAAGCGTGTGGAGGGACATAGGGAGAAACTGGTCACCCGTCTGCTGAAGGACCACCAGACATGCAATAAATTGTAAGCAGTTTAACATTTATCTCACTGCTGGAATCCAGTGCACAATTTCAACCAAACAAGTGCTATTATCATATTACCATTGGTATTTATGACCAACAATGTCAATAGAGTCACAAACAAGGTGGGATGGTCAGCAGAAATAGCAATGTACCATATTTACAACAGCAGTGGATTTTTGGGTTTTCAGCTCATTCTTACCTTCTACACTGAGAAACAGACTTTGCTGTATGATTTATAGATTGAGTTTGAGACAGACAAAAAGATGACAATAACTGGTGTAAGGAATTGTAAAAAAAAAAAAGAAAAAAAAAGATGAGAATAACTGGTGTAAGGAAGTAAAGATAAATGGGTATACAGCAATACACTAATATATACTAGTCATGTATATACACTAATATAGCAGTCAAATTGAATTGGAATTGGTGTGGGGATGTTTTTCGTGAAAGGAACTCACAAGTCCTTTGGACAATTTCATGCTCCCAACTTTGTGGGAACAGTTTGGGGATGGCCTTATCCTGTTCCAACATGACTGTGCACCAGTGCACAAAGCAAGGTCCATAAAGACCATATAGGGGTGGGCCAACCCTATGGATAAAGTATTTGTTGTCACTCAAGTTCATACAGTATGCAGGTGAAGGCCGACATACAGTAATAATCTGTCTTCTGTAACAATGATTGGTGAAGTCTATCACACTGTGTCTAACAATAAAACCTTAACCACCCCACTCCAGACATACAATTTTAAAATCAAGCTTCTTATAAATCTCAAAACAAGGTAATATTTTGTGTGTGTTTGTGTCCAATACCTACAGATTATGTGATGAATTTGAGAAAATCGCAACAAAAGCCCACAGCACTCCTTCAAATACACAAGAGCTCATAGCTCTTAAGGTGATACAGTACAACCAGATTTATTAAGTTCTTTTTTTTTCTACAATAAACTCTCATTCTAACTTCTAATTTTACCATTTGGCTCCATTAAAGGACTACATAAAGAAGGTTGAAGCTGAAGAGATGCCCAAACTCGAGCTGCAACTCAGTGAATCTATGAAACGTCTCTGCTTCTTGGCTGGTTATGAATTTTCTCCAATGGACATAAACCTGAACAAGAAGACCTTCCAGTGGCACATGCGCATGCCGTCCATCCTCGACAGTCACAGAGAAATTGCTAAAGAGAAGACTGTACAATTCCAGGATTTTTTGAAGGTGAAAAAAAAAAACATAAATAAATAATTACTCTGTAAACATTTTAACTTCTAAGCACCAGTGATAGCCCATACACAACACAGCAGAGAGCATTATGCATATGCTCTAGAAAAAATAGACAGCAGACTAGTAAAAACATGCAATTACATCTTAAATAAGCAAATCAAACTAATTCATTGTCCTCATACTGCAAGCTAATAACATGTCTGTAATAAGAAATTACAAAAGTCACAACAATGAGACATAGCCCTGCTGACAGGTTAGGCTGTATTAGCATCCATGATCGGTAAGATATTAATAATATTTATTGCTCACAGTTGCGGTGCGAGAGGTTTGTGGAAGAACTAGAAGGATATGCAAAGCAGGTGGAAGGGTTTACTCTTTTAGGGGACCTGTCTGAAGTCAGCAAGTATCTGAAAAAGGCTCAGATACTTAATTCCAAGCTGGAGACTGCCATGGAGAAAGTAAGCTTGGAAACAAGTCATTTATTCACTCCGTGAATGACTGGGTCTCTTTAAAGCATTTTGTTCATAAATTCCAACTTTTTAATTTGAAATTTGTTTCCTAATCCATATGTGTAGTGATGCTGAATTCAATTTGTAGATTATTCTTGACTTTCTTTTCAAAATAAATCTACAAATCTACATCTATCTTGAGTGTTTCTTTCACCTTGTTTTTTTTTTATTTTTATTTTTCACCAAGATTGAGGGCTTTAACTTGGAAGAAGAATCATTTGGATGGCCTGTCTCCCAGTATCCTCTATGCAAGACAGTCCAAGACCAGCTGCTCCCCTACCTTCGCCTTTATCAGACTGCTACAGAGTTTCAAGCTGAGCATCATCAGTGGCTTAATGGCCATCTCATGTCCATCAACCCTGACAAGGTGGAAGGTGATGTCAGCAACTACTGGCGCTTGCTCAACAAACTGGAAAAAACTTTACAGAACTCATCCATGGCTCTTCACATCATCACCCAAGTCAAGGCTGAGGTGGAGGACTTCAAGCAACATATCCCATTAGTTCAGGTACCACACACAGATGAAAGACATCTGATCATTAAAATGAACAATAGGGACATGAATTAACTGCTACACAATTGCAACTC
This sequence comes from Clarias laeviceps, assembly GCA_030014305.1. Lineage (NCBI taxonomy): Eukaryota > Metazoa > Chordata > Actinopteri > Siluriformes > Clariidae > Clarias > Clarias laeviceps. Next base: position 3,858,070 of record JAQMYJ010000036.1, on the reverse strand, counting down.
AAAATGTCTATGAACAAAATTGTTTCACTGTGCCGTAAGGTATATGTTGTTAAACGATAAATGACAAAACCAGGAATTACTCAATAACACATTTATTACAGACCGCCGTCAGGCTTCCACACACACACACACACACACACACACAAGACCTATATCTTCACTTCGTAACCCCTAGAACATTCTTTACACGACCCCTCTTCACAATAAGAGCCCTCATTTAAGCAAAGTTTTTGCTGTCTACTCCCCACTTTATTTTTTTTTTACTATTATTACAATATCTCTCCTTCAGGTGCTGTGTAATCCAGGCTTGCGAGACCGCCACTGGGAGGCCTTGTCAGCTGTGGTGGGTTTCTCCCTGAAGCCTTCACAAGAGGAGGCCTGCATTTCCCACTTTATTCCTTTGCACCTTGAGGTCAACTTGCCCAACTTTGAGGGCATCAGTGAGGCAGCCAGCAAAGAGTTCTCACTGGAGAAGGCCATGGAGCGCATGACTAGCGAATGGGCAGACATGAAGTTCAACCTGCTACCCTACCGTGAGTCTGGCACTTCCATTCTATCCTCAGTGGATGAGATCCAGATGCTGCTGGACGATCATATAGTCAAGACACAAACGATGCGTGGCTCGTCCTTCATTAAACCCTTTGAGGCAGAGATACTGTAAGTAGCTTTTAAGTCAAAATACTTACAGAGCAAGTTTACAGAGAAAAACTCTAATGGGTCTGGCTAACATCACCAACATTGTTAGACTAAATACAGCAAGGTTTTGAAATTTGATATTCAGCAGCTGTAAAATCTAAAGCAGTAATTTTACGTGATTGGTTGACAATGCATTGTTGATGCTTAATTTTGTTTAAATAATGAATAGAAAATAACAAAAATCCAAGATCATAATGACCATGATTATTCAGAATCTTTCAAAGACATTTGATAGTTATCTATACTGCAAAACCTTAATAGATTTTGGGTTTAAATAAGCTAAGCTAATAATTATATACTGTAATGAAATAAAATATCTAATTATATATATATATATATATATATATACACATTTATAATGAAAAACGAACCTGTGGTTTGTTAGACAGATGGAATAATTTGTGGGTTTTGTGTTGTAGCGACTGGGAGGGCAAACTGCTGCTGCTGCAGAATATTTTAGACGAGTGGCTGAAGGTGCAGTCCACATGGCTCTACCTGGAGCCCATTTTCAGTTCTCCAGACATTATGGCCCAGATGCCAGAGGAGGGACGTCGCTTCACCACAGTGGATAAAATCTGGAGGGACCTCATTAAACAAGTCAGCCTGGTAGGTTGATATACTGTGTGCCGTTCTTAGTTGTAGAACTAAGTTGTACTAACTTAGTAGTAAAATATAGAACTTTATCGCAGGTCTAATTGTGTATACTGTACAGTTGTTTTCAGATGTTCCTGAAAGTTTGACTAATTTGAATCTGTAAATCATACCAGATATTGTCATAAACAAAGACAAAGGATTTTAAAAAAATAATCATACTCATGCTAAAATCACACCTAAGTAGTGTAGGGCAATTTTAAGACAGTAAACTGTTTTCGCACAGTTTACACTGACTGTCACGATTGGGGGGTAATGGCTGTTGGTGTTGCCGTGGGCATAAAAAGGGCAGGCATAAACGCAGAGGGTTTTATTCAAAACAAACAAAAACACTGGCTCAGGAAACACAACACACACAGGGGCTTTGGAAACCTTTAACACCTAACCAAAGCTCTGTGTTGAGACACAGACATACAGGCTCCAATACCCTAGACATATACCAATAGCTCTGTGTTGTGACACAGGCTTTAAGACATACCTCAAACATATAACCAAAGCTCTTTAGGGTGTAAATAAACCTCCCATGCTCCGATGACACGCGCGCTCCTATGAGCGAATCACATACACACACGCGCGCTCCTATGAGCGAATCACACACACACACCAGGGACGGATTATGGGTTGTGTGGGCCCCTGGGCAAAACGTTTGCGAGGCCCCCCCCCGGGCAAAACGTTCCCCCCCTCAGAGCCAGTTCAACACAAAACTGAATTCAAACAAAACAAATGCCCACTAGACAATATTAATGCTCGACCCAGTTTCCCAGAACTAACAGCTTTTTATAACGTCTCTAATTGGCTGCATCGGCGCAGGTGAGCTCCTTCCTCACCTGACCGAGGTGCCTTCTGGGAAACTGAGTCTTCCAACAAAACTACAAACAAAAATTAATCACGACCACAGTGCCCTCTAGGGGCAGTCCCTTACACTTAGAAACCTATTTTGTCCTTTCTTTAGGACAAGCATGTCCTGACTGTGGTGGGCATCAATAAGATGTTAGAGAATCTCATGAAAAGCAATGAGCTTTTGGAGCTCATCCTGAAAGGTCTGAACAAATACCTGGAAAAAAAGAGACTCTTCTTCCCTCGTTTCTTTTTTCTGTCCAACGATGAGCTACTGGAGATTCTTTCTGAGACGAAGGACCCAACCAGGTACAGCCTCAAATCAAATCAAATTCAATTCAATTAAATAAGTACTTAATCAATTTGTCAACATAAATTTTTCTCATATCAATGATTAGATTGGGTTAATATGACTTCATGTATTGGTTTACCTTCAGCAACAGTTACTTGAATGAAAACTTAATTTAATTCTGGCATAGAAATTAACCAATATAGAATGAATTTAATTCATATCATATTTTTTTTCCGGCAGACTTTTTTATTTATTTATTTATTTTAATTA
>JAQMYJ010000036.1:3836811-3850633 GCA_030014305.1 Clarias laeviceps | reverse complement strand
TTTGTTATTGACCAAATACTTATTTTCCACCATAATTTGCAAATAAATTCTTTAAAAATCCCACAATGTGATTTTCTGGATTTTTTTTTTCTTATTTTGTCTCTCATAGTTGAGGTATAACTATGATGAACATTCAAGCCTCTCATCTTTTTAAGTGAGAGAACTTGCACAATTGTTGGCTGACTAAATACTTTTTTGCCCCACTGTATACACTTTGGAAAATGAGAAACAGGAAACAAGCCAAAGGAAAATAAAATGATAGGAGGCACAAACAAATGAACAACGGTCACAACAATGAGATGTGTTAGCATTTATGATCTGATATTAATGACTTCATTTATTGCTCACAGCTGCGGTGCAAGAAGTTTGAGGAAGAACTGGAAAGCTATGCCAAGCAGGTGGAGGAGTTTCCCTCTTTTGGGGATCCATCTCAACTTAGCATATATCTAAAAAAGGCCCAGATGCTCAATTCCAGGCTGGAGACTGCCATCGAGAAAGTAAGTTCGTAAAAATTATGCCTCATTATAGATTGTTAATCATAAACTTTAACTGTTTAAAAAAATCTCAGTTTCCTAGTCCTGTATGTCCTATATTCCCTAACGTTGGCTTTGCTGATTTTTTAAGAAATCTGCAAAATCGGATTGGCCTGAGCATCTGTTTTTACCTGTGTTTATTTTTTTATTATTCTTCCCAAGATTGAGGGCTTTAATAAGGAGGAAGATGTATTTGGATGGCAGATTACGCAGTACCCTAAATGCAAGACAATCTATGACCAGCTGCTCCCCTACCTTCGCTTGTATCAGACCGCTGCAGAGTTTCAAACTGAACATCGCCGATGGCTTAAAGGCTCCCTCACATCCCTCAACCCTGACAAGGTGGAGGGTGATGTCAGTAACTACTGGCGCTCATTTAACAAAATGGAAAAAGGTTTACACGACTCACCAATGGCTCTTCAGCTCATTTCCAATGTCAAGACTCAAGTTGAGGACTTCAAGCAGCACATCCCCTTAGTTCAGGTACTGCACAAAGATGAATGAATATTAAATATTAAGATGACATAATGGATCAGTTGCCACACAAAAACCTCGGAAATGTCTATAGTATGTTGTAGATACATGGATTTAATGTGCCATTTTGCTCCTTCTTGATCTAAAGTGATTGACGGTCTTGTAAAATATTTCATTGTACTTAAAGTCTCTGAATATACTGTATTTCCGAATGCTACTATGCTGTCTTTTAAGAAGCTATTCATTCTTTCTCTAGTCTTAATTTTATGTGGTTAATTTCACACCTTTATGACATGAATTTTTATTCAAAAGCGTGCAAAGATTTTGGTAAACTTTATTCTATTAGTGGCTTAGTGGATGGCTTTTTCAGATACCTAATCAGAAACACATCCAAAGAGTTCATTTTAAATAAGCTTTATCATGGTCTACTACATTTGAGCTCCGTCAAGTATTCATGGAGCACAAAAGGACACAGTTAATATAATACTTTGCTGTTTCTTGGTGGCCCAGCTGGATTAATGTCTTTAGTGTATAACATTACTCTCACTAAAAATGTCTCTCTCATCCAGGTGCTGTGTAATCCAGGCTTGCAAGACCGCCACTGGGAGGCCTTGTCAGCCATAGTGGGTTTCTCCCTCAAGCCTTCAGAAAAGGATGCCCACATGTCCCACTTCACTTCTATGCACCTTGAGGAACACTTGCCCAAGTTTGAGGGCATCAATGAAGCAGCCAGCAAAGAGTACTCACTGGAGAAGGCCATGGAGAACATGATTGAGGAATGGGCAGAAATTAACTTCAACCTGCTACCCTACCGTGAATCTGGCACTTCCATTCTGTCCTCAGTGGATGAGATCCAAATGCTGCTGGATGATCATATAGTCAAGACACAGACAATGCGTGGCTCATCCTTCATTAAACCTTTTGAGGTGGAGATACTGTAAGTGATTTTTAAGGCAATTACAAACAAAAAAAGTTTACAGAGAAAAACTCTAATTAGTCTGGCTAACATAACTTACATGCACAGATAAGATACAGCAAGGTTCTGGATTTGAATATTCTGCAGGTATAAAGCTTGAAGCCGTAATCTAAAGTGATTTAAAAAAATGCAAAAATACTAATGGAATATTAGTAACCAAAAGCCAACATCATAATAACCATGATTTTCAGTATCTAAATAATAATTCGAGTCTACTATCAATCACTGTTTTATATTCTTTGTTAGTAATTAATATGGCAAAATAAATCTGTTGCTTGGGTTTGTGTTCTAGAGACTGGGAGGGAAAACTGCTGCTGCTGCAAAATATTTTAGATGAGTGGCTAAAGGTGCAGTGCACATGGCTCTACCTGGAACCCATTTTCAGTTCTCCAGACATCATGGCCCAGATGCCAGAGGAGGGACGTTGCTTCACCACGGTGGATAAAAGCTGGAAGGACCTCATGAAACAAGTCAGCCTGGTAGGTTGATCGATATCTGTCTGCCATGTGGAAGGCACAGGTTTGATTCCCAGCCAGTGCCTAAACCCCAGCCACTGGATGCAGTGCTTGGCCCAAGCCTGGATGAAATGGGAGGGTTGCTTCAGAAAGGGCATCCGGTGTAAAAAAAAACCTGTGCCAAGCTTGTATATGTGGACCGGATGGTTCGCTGTGGTGGTCGCTCTATGAGTAAGTGAGTGAGTGGGTACAGTGGCCTAATGATATATACACTTAATTGTTATATGATGGTCCTGATGGCATTTGTAAATCATTAATAAATGGTCAGTCAGTGTTAAGCGTGTCATAGAAATGTAATTGGTACAGAACTGGTGTTTAACTGCAAAATTAAAACCATGACTTGGAAGTAGTGCAGCTGGAATGTAGTACTTTTACAGTTATCTAAGCTTAGTAATTTTAAATCAGGCATTCACACTGACTCTAAAACCCATTTTCTTTCTTGCTTTAGGACACCCGTGTCCTGGCTGTGGTGGGCATCGATGCGATGTTACACAGCCTTACGAAGAGCACAGAGCTCCTGGAGCTTATCCTGAAAGGCCTGAACATATACCTGGAAAAGAAAAGACTCTTCTTCCCTCGCTTCTTCTTTCTGTCCAATGATGAGCTTCTGGAGATTCTGTCTGAGACGAAGGACCCAACCAGGTATGCTATTAAGTCAAATGAAATTCAGTTTGAGCAGCCTTTTTGACAAAAGGACATTTAAAACCAGAAACATTCGAAATGACCGTAGGTGTTTTTAAATTAAACTTGGTAGTTTAGAATGGTATGAACCAAATAACTGGAAACTAATGGGAAGATAAGTGGTTAAACTGGGATAAATATGAAGTAGACAGACTGGAAAGATTTAATGTTAACAGTCAATACATGAGAGATTCCATCAGTTAGAGAACATCTTGGCAATTAAACATTCCGTTTGAAATAGATAACAGGTCACAGTAGATACGTGTTAGACCTATTCTCTATTTCTTTGTGCATCCTCCAGAGTTCAGCCTCACCTGAAAAAGTGTTTTGAGGGCATTGCTAGAGTTGTGTTCACTGATGTGCTGGACATCACACACATGAAGAGCAGCGAGGGAGAGATGGTGGAACTATTGGACATCATCTCTACTTCTGAAGCCCACGGCCAAGTCGAGATTTGGCTCTCGCAGCTGGAGAGTGGCATGCTGAAATCGCTACACAAGGTACCACACAGTTCTATTGAGATTGATTCCTGTTTTTGGTACCCATTTTAGTCATTTTATAAGATCATAAAAGTTTCTATCTAAATAAACTTGAATTATTTGTGATTTGCAGGTGATAGCTGAGGCGTTTGAAGCGTACCCTAAAGATCAGCGTAATGACTGGGTGAGAGCCTGGCCAGGTCAGACAGTACTGTGTGTGTCTCAGGTATACTGGACCAAGCACATCCATGAAGCCTTGGCTAAGGGACCACAGGTCTGTACTACACACACACACACACACACACACACACACACTTAGTTTTCTTAATTAAGACACATGTGAAACAATAAACAGTTAGCTGCAATTATATAATATTCTTAATATTTGTTGTCATTATTTGTCCTCTTTCTGATTCTCGATTGTAGACTTGTGATCTGAGAATGAGTATAGGTTAACAATAGATTATGGACCTTTTATAAAATTAATGTTAAAGTATAGATTTAATTCATAAATTTTCTGCTCCTTTCTTTCTTAGGCTCTGGAGGCTTATTTGGATCAGAACAACAAACAGATCGAGGACATAGTGGGGCTAGTGCGTGGGAAACTGTCCAAACAGAACCGAGTGACTCTGGGAGCGCTGGTGGTGTTGGATGTGCACGCGCGTGATGTCTTGGCATCGCTTGTCCATCAGGGTGTAGATGACGAGAACAACTTTGAGTGGCTCAGCCAGCTGCGTTATTACTGGATGGTGAGCGTTTGGATCTTTGCTGAGAGACACAGTATTGTATCTTTCCTAAATCTACAAAACAATAATAATTTTATTACATGACTAATAACATTCATGATGTCCTCTAGTCCTTTATCTCTCCCCATATTATGATACAAGTAGGGTATCTCTGTGAAAAGATGCTCCTTTTTTTAACAAGTCTCTCTAACATTTGTAGGAGGACCAACTCCAGACTAAAATGATTAACGCTGGCTTGGCTTATGGCTACGAGTACCTGGGTAACACACCTCGTCTGGTCATCACCCCTCTCACTGATCGCTGTTATAGGTCAGAACAACTTTATGTTAAATTCGAATCACACAGTGCAGTGGTTTGTCCTTCACATTCCTCTGTAAAGACATTTCAGCATAATCCTGCTTGTGTTTATAGTCTTTATGTTGCTTTTCCTTAAATTTTGTTCCCCATCATCAGAACACTTTTTGGAGCGCTGCACCTGCATTTAGGAGGAGCTCCTGAAGGCCCAGCAGGTACAGGAAAGACAGAGACCACTAAAGATCTGGCCAAGGCTGTGGCAAAGCAGTGCGTGGTCTTCAACTGCTCTGATGGCCTTGATTACATTGCCCTTGGAAAGTTTTTCAAGGTCAGTGATTCAACCCAAGGCTTGAATTGTATTGTAAATTGTTTCAAGAGTTTCATCGTTTTTTTTGACACTTTCTGTGTGATGACAGAAATTTGTGTGAATTAGGTTTTCTATGTGACTACATGCTTAAAAATGTGGCTTATATTAAATTAAATTGTACCTAACAGAATTCTTAAATAGTGGAGGTGGCTTGTAGGATAAAAAGGTTGAGGGTTTAACTTTGCTGTTTTATTATTTGTTTCTTGTAGGGCTTGCTATGCTGTGGTGCTTGGGCATGCTTTGACGAGTTCAACCGTATTGATCTGGAGGTGCTGTCTGTGGTGGCACAACAAATTCTCACCATTCAGAGAGGTGTGTATTTCTTATTATATATGAACAATATGTTTGACAATAAAATGAGATAATTGTATGACTATATTATTTCTTCAAATGGAGCAAAAAGTATTTCAGGCTTAAAGGCAAAAATGGCAAAAAAAAAAGGCAAAAAATGTTTTTTTTTAGATTTTTATTTACAGTATACAATATACAAAACATTTTTAATTACACAGCAATAGCATAGGTTTAGTTTACAACTTATCCTTCTCTATGAGGTTTAGTTTCAGTAGGTAACTACAGTGCGTTATCATGTGCCATATAAAGTTTGTTTGGGCATTGTCCGACTGCATAAACATCTGTAATCCAAGGTTATATCCAAAAGTTCATTAATAGACAGCAACAGGATGTAAACATCCTTTTTCTTGACCTCAACATCCACTGGAAAAAAATCCCCTGGACACAGTTACTTCACATAAATGAGCTGCTGTTTTGCTTAGGAGGTATTTTTTGCTTTATAGATTAAGTGAATGCTAAAATTAATTAGCAATAATACGAGGTTGATTTTTATGGATAATTTAATTAATTCAGGCTTTAATATTTAGGTTTTGTTTCAAAATGAAACATTTACAGCTGGATGAAATTAAGGCTCTATTTAGAAACATATTATACTGATTATGCACTCATTCAAAAAAAATATTTTAGGCCCATTAATAGTGTATCTATTAAAGCTCTATAAATGTTCTAAGAAATCCATGTTTCTGTGTAGGAATCGCAACTCATGCCGAGATGCTGATGTTTGAGGGGACGGAGTTAAGGCTCGACCCGACCTGTGCTGTCTTCATCACTATGAACCCGGGATACGCTGGCCGCTCTGAACTGCCTGATAACCTAAAGGTACAGCATGTATAATAAATCAATTACACAGACTGAGAAAAGTATGTTATACAAGTATGTTACACCAGCATGTTACACACAATACCATGGCAAATATTGTGGGTATCCAGAGACAGCTGCAGGAGTGGTGATAATACATAAATCATTTTCTTGCCAGAGTTCAGAGTTTCTAATTCCAAATCAAAATTGTACTTGATTAACTAGTTTGAATGTATTACATTCTCTTGCGCCCTGTCATGTCAGTCATAGCTCCGAGAAGGCAGACGCAGATGCAGGGAAAAACAAGACAGATTTATTGAGTAATTGGCAACAGAGAAAATGAAAACAAAGAAAACACCGACAATGGCGATAACCACTCAGGGCTGTGGACTTCCCAGGCGGGGTCTGCAGGCGGGCTATAAGCACAAATGGAACTCAAAATAAACTCAGCTTCTAGCTGAACTCGGCAGACTCAAAGTCCTTCAGACTTTTCCGTGACCTAAACGTAGGCCTTTTCGCATGTCCATGAAAACAGCCCTTTCATGCAGACGCCTTTCACTCCTGGGGGAAGAAGAACATACACGTAACACACAACATTCATTACACAAACATGAGGGTGCACAACAGTGAACAGACAAAGGGCTACGGGCTCGGCTGGTATATATAGAGACACACAGGGGTAGACACAGGTGAACTTGGTTTGGTGATAATGAAATTAATGGGGAACAAGTACACACGTAGACACACTAGGGGAAGACAAAGCGGCGGCTCAGTAATCCCGCGAACCAGATCTTTTTCCCCTGGACTGAGGTGGCTCAGATGTTACAGGCCCAAATAGTGCATAGTTGATATATTAGGATTAACATTTGTTACAGCACAAAGAAATTATTATTATTATTATTATTATCATCATTATTATTATTATTATTTTCCATTGTTTTAAATGGATCAGCCATTATACAGCACCGGTGGAGCAGATGCGGGTTAAGACTCAGCAGTTCAAGGGCTCAGCAGTGGCAACCATATACTGAATCACATTAAACTATATAAATAAATAAATAAATAAATAAATAAATAAAACAAACAAACAAATTTGAGGGGAATGTGAATGTCAAATTATTACAAATGTATTAAATTAATATTTTTTTAAATATGCATTTGGCACTTTAATGCTAAACAGATCACTTTATATAGTGATACAAATTTTGTAAAATTAATTTAAAAAAATTAACAATGTTGCTCGGTCAGCTTTTAAAAAATAAAGTCTTTCACTGATTTGATAATTTGATTAGTCAAATATATTTAGATATTGTATAAAATGCAGTTTTACCTTGGCCTTGCACGTCCTCACACCTCCTCATGTGTATACAGTATGTGGAGAGTTATATGATCTCCTCTTGCTTGGTGGGTTTCCTCTAGGTACTCTGGTTTCCTCCCATAGTCCAAAGACATGCAGAACAGGCTAATTGGCCCTAATTGTGGATTTTCACCCTGTAATTCCACCCCAATTCATGTACCCTAATGTTACACTTGAACTAATGTTGCATGTCATAAAACAAAAAAAAAACAAAACGAACGTATTTCATATCTTTCTTTCCCTTAGGCCTTGTTCCGCACCGTGGCCATGATGGTGCCAGATTATGCCTTGATCGCAGAGATTGTGCTGTACTCTTGTGGTTTTGTAACTGCTCGTCCACTCTCAGTTAAGATTGTGGCCACGTACCGCCTCTGCTCCGAGCAGCTGTCCTCTCAGAGCCACTATGATTACGGTATGAGAGCCGTCAAATCCGTCCTGACTGCTGCAGGAAACCTAAAGGTAAGCAAACTTCATCAGACATTTAGGATCTTTAGCATTTGCTTATTTTATCACCCTAATTCTATTTTTAAAGAAATTCTGAATGCTCAGGGGAAACAAAAGATAACTTTAAGGGTTGCCCTTTTAATTCCATTTGTTTCTTTCTCTGTTTCTTCCTCTTGCCTTCAATCACATATTTACGTTGAAATATCATAGCTTAAGTTTCCAGACGAGAATGAAGACATTCTTCTGCTGAGGTCCATCATCGACGTTAACCTTCCTAAATTTTTGGCCCATGACCTGCCACTGTTTGAGGTACCATATGCATCAGCATGTTTACAATATTTACAATGGAAAAGTACTCTTAACTAGATACTTTTATCAGAAAGTAATGACGTAATGTAACTGATTACTTTTTAAAGACAGTAATTTTGTAATGTAATTAGTTACTTTAAAAAGTAACGTCCCCCAACACTGATGATTTTGGCATGCTGTTGATGATTATCTCACCCCCTGTTACAGTTTTAGCAGAAGCTTAACTGTTTTAAATAAAATATTACTAATAAATACCACAAGTAGAAAAGCCAATTCACTGAAGGGTAACAGACACAGCATATGGAATAAGTGTATTTGGTTCTGTTAGCTGATTGGTTTTATGTTTTTGTATGAACACTAGACTTAAGATTTTAATTCCTTACTGTACTTATCTCTTCTTTCCACTACTTATCCCCCTTTGCTGGGATAATGCGCTGTAGGGGATCACTTCAGATCTCTTCCCTGGTGTAAAACTTCCCAAACCGGACTACACTGTCCTACTGGAGGCCATTAAAGAGAACTGTGGAAAGATGAACCTGCAGATGACAAATTTCTTTGCAGAGAAAATCCTGCAGATTTATGAGATGATGATTGTACGTCATGGCTTCATGCTGGTGGGAGAACCATTCGGAGGGAAGACGAGCGCCTATCGCGTCCTCGCTGCTGCCTTAAATGATATCTGTGAAAAGGTGAAATGCTTCTTTTATCATTTGTGTCAGAATTACAAGGTGAACAGATGTTGAAACTTCCTTGGTACAATATCCATAAGACTTAATATTGTAGTGTTTAGTACAATATCTAAGAAATGACAATTTGTAACATACTATAGACTATACTATACATTTTAAACTATATACTGTAAAAAAGACATGACACTTGACACTTCTCCAAACAGAATATTTCAAGTGCCTTTATATTCAGAGATTTGAATTAGTACACCCAGTTTTTAAATGAAATTTGGCAGTGTGGAAAGTCTCAGCTAACTTTATAGCATATAACACTCAGGCCCTCTAGCACCAACAGTAGGGCAAAATTGCAAATGCACTTACTTACCACTCATTACGTACACCTTGCTAGTACTAGGGTGGACCCACGTTAGCTTTATGACAAGGCAAGTTATTCTGTGGTCATCCCACACACCATTACACCACCACTACCAGGGTGAACCATTGATACAAGGCAGGATGGATCCATACTTCCATAATGTTTATGCCAAATTCTGACCCTATACCACCTGAATGTCACATCAAAAAACAAGATTCGTCAAACCATGCAACGTTTTTCTTATTTTCTATTTCAAACTTTTTTTGAGCCCATGCGAATTGTAGCCTGTTCTTAGCTGACAGTTGCATCTGCTGTAGTCTTCTGCTGCTGAAGCACATCTGTTTCAAGCTTTGACATATTGACGGGATAACTTGGTTGTACCAAGATGTTATTTAAGTTACTGCTGCCTCCAGCTTAAACCAGTCTGGACATTCTCTTCAGGTCTCTGGCATCAACAAGGCATCGTTATTCCAAGAACTGCAGCTTTCAGGATGCTTTCTCTTTTTCATACCATTCTTTTTCAACCAGCAATGAGTTGTGCATGAAAATCCCAGTAGTTCAGCAGTTTTGGAGATACACAGACTAGCTCATCTGGCACCAACAAACATGCCACATTCATAGTCACTTAAATCACCTTTCTTTTTCCATTTTGATTCTTGCTTAGAACTTCAGCAGATCATCTGCCATGTGATTGGCTGATATTTCCTACATCTCAAGTTCATGACAGCACAAATAGAAGAAGACTGAACAATTATGGTTTGTTTGGAAGAGTTGCCAAGAGAAAGGCTCTTCTTTCTAAAAAGAACATGGCTGAGATTCACAAAACTGCATCTGAACGAAGCACAAGGCTTCTTGAACAATGTCCTCTGGACAGATAAAACCAAAGTGGAGTTGTTTGGCTTGTGTTATGTGGCCAGTGCTAAGTTTGGGTAAAACCAAACAGCAATTCAGCAGGAACCCTTTATATCCACTGTCAAGCATGGTGGTAAAGGGGTAATTATTTTGGCTTGTTTTGCAGCCACAGTACCTTGGCACGTTACAGTCATTGAGTCGACCATGAACTCCTATGTATACTAGAGTGTTCCGGAGGCAAATGTGAAGGATTTGTCCAAAATTTGTTCATGCACGACAGTGATGAAGCAACTAGTTAATCTACCTCAGAATGGCTGAAAAAGAAAAGAATCAGGGAGTGCCCTAGTCAAAGGCCAGACATCAACCCAATTGACATGTTGTGGTAGGACCTTAAAAGAGCTTTGCATAAGTAAATGCCCAAAAACAAAAATCAAAGATGTTTATGTGATTGAAATTGTCGTTTAATACAGCTTTCATTTTGGAACATTGGATGACATTTTTTGACCTGGAAAATTTGCAGTTATAACCTGTAATTTAAAAGGATTATGTAAGAGATCATTTGGACTAAAAAATAAAACATTTTAAATTATTGGTGAAAAACAATACGTTGGTGACACAATTGTTTGCATTCTAAGATGTTAATGGGAAAATTTTCTGAGAGATATACTAAGTTAAAATAATGATTTTCTTTTTTTCCTTCTTTGCAGGGCCTGATGGATGAGAACAAGGTTCAGATCACTGTTATCAATCCCAAGTCTATAACAATGGGCCAGCTGTATGGTCAGTTCGACCCTGTCTCTCATGAGTGGTCCGATGGCATACTTGCTGTGAGCTACAGAGCCTTTGCCATCTCTCAGGTACAGAATTAAAGGGGATTGAAATGTACACCTAAAATTCCTTTGCATAAGACAGCATTTAAATCACAAAAAAGGAAGAAAAATAAGAGAGTCTATCTTATGGCTCTATGCAGTGGCAGCCTGTCGCTGCAGTTCTCTGTGTTTAGATGTTTTATTTACTATATTAGCTTTCTAGGTTTTTTGATTTTTTTCCATTTATTAGCTGGTTTTTAAGTCCCTTGAGTCACTGCGCAGTATGTTAGAATCCACAGACTGGAGTCCCCTGTTTGAACCTCATGGTGAAGACATTGATGAACTACCAGACTGTGTCTCTGAGTACATTACATTTTGTATTGACAGTTTCATTCCTAGCAAAGAGGGTTATTGCTACCATAACAGTAAACCCTTGATTAACAACGACTTTAATATTTAATGAGAAGAAGAGGGCATTTAGATCAGCGGACCGAACAGAACTCGAGCGAGTACAGAAAGAGTGGAGGAAATTTGAGGAGAGCCTGTTACCCTTTGAATAAACCAATTGATAACTTCAGTAGTAGTATCTGAGTAGTCACTTCTGTTTTTTTTTATATTTTTTTTAGTATTTTAATATTATGTGTATTTTGTATGGGGTATAATATCTTTAAAAAAAAATCTTAGTTTTACATATTTAGCTGCTGTGGCAATGTTCCCTTTATGTATCTTATTTTAAGCACTGGCTATATGTAATTATTCTCTTTTTAATAAAAATTGAAGTTTACATTTTTAGATTAATGTTAATTTAATTAATTATGATCTCCAGCCCCCTGAAATTGACAGTGCTCCCCTATTTCTGTCACGTTTGGGTTTTCTGTGCCTTCGTGGCATAAATGCAGAGGCAAAGGTGACAGTTTGAAAGATTTTCTTTTAATAATATATTATAGCAACAACAGAAACAAAACTCACTAGAGCACTATAGGAAACTTTAATATAACCACTACTACACCAAAACAACCATAACAAAATACTAGAGTTTAACCATAACAAATGCTAGCCGTCAAACTGAACTTAAGCAGGCTATTTATAATAATTAAGCTAATGAGTCACATTGGTTCAGGTGAGTGCTCATCACCTGACCGAGGTGCATTATGGGAAATGAAGTTTAACTCAAGAAACTACAACAGAAAACACAAAGAGTCTGGGCGTTTGGCACCCTCTAGCGCGAATCCCCTTCCTGATTTTTTATTTTATTGGATATTTGTCACACCTAAATTATTTGGATCATCAAACTTATTTTAATATTACCAGATAATCAGAGGAATACAAAACGCAGTTTTAAATGATGATTTCATTTTTTGGGGAAAAAGGTTGTTTAAGTCTACATGGCCCTACCACCTAGCCTAACTGGTTGTACCACCTCTGGCGGCAACAAACTGCAAACTGTGGAGGAATTTGTGTCCACTCTTCTTTGCAGAATTGTATTAAGTCAGCCACAGTGGTGGGTTTTCAAACATAAATGGCCTGTTTAAGGTCACCTCTATCGGATTTAAGTCTGGACTTTGACTAGGTCACTCCAAAACCTTATTATTATTTTTTTTGAGGTTTGTTTTAGATCATTGTCCTGCTGCAAAACCCAAGTGCGCTTAAAGTCACAAACTGATGGCGAGTCATTCACCTTCAGGATTCTGGATGCTTCCATCAATTATGGCACGTCATCCAGGTTCAGCCCCGGACCTTTACAATACCATAACCATGCTTGACTCTTGCATGCTGTTTTCATGAAGTGCTGTGTTAGGTTCATGAGAGATGTAACAGAACGCACACCTTCCAAAAAATTTTAATTTTTGTCTTATCAGTCCACAAAATATTTGCCCAAAAGTCTTGAGGATAATCAAGATGTTTTTTTTTTTTTGTGGCAAATATCAGATAAGCCTCTGTTTTTTTTTTTTTTTTTTTTTTGGTCAGTAGTTGCTTTCGCCTTGGAACTCTCCCATGGATGTAATTTTTGCCTAGTCGCTTTCATATTCTTGGATCATGAGCACTGACCTTACCTGAGGCAAGTAAAGCCTACAGGTCTTCTGGGTTCCTTTTCTGAGCTTCTGGATGAGTTGCCATTTTGTTCTTGGAGTAATTCTGGCAGTCTGGTCACTCCTGGAAAGGTTCAGCACTGTTCCAGGTTCTCTCTATTTATGGATATGGTTTCACTTTGTCAGACAACTTTTATTTAAGTGATTTCTTGATTCAACAAGTCTGTGAGTAATGTAGCCTGGGTGTGGCAAGTGAAAATGAACTCTTTCCCAAAACACAGTTCATTCATGACTTAGCAAGGGGAGAAATTATTTTTTTCCTGCAGGCCAGGCAGGTTTGTACAGCTTTTATTTTCAAATGAAAGTAAATTTTTTAAAAAAGAAACAACTTTTCATTTTGTGGATCACAAATATACAAAAAATAAATAAATCAGCAAATACTTTTTCACAGCACTGTAATTGGTGTTATTAAGAAGCCTACTCCTCACACACGTGTCTGCATGCATATCATACAATGCCCCTGGTAACACTCACTGTTTGCTACACAAGATTACCAAAGATTGAAATTCAACTACCTTGAATCCTCACATATGCATGTATTGAAAATGGGTGAGCAAAAGGTCTGATAGTCTAGTAATAATCACTGTTTCTCCTTTCTTTAGACTCCAGACAGGAAGTGGTTGATCTTTGATGGCCCTGTGGATGCAGTGTGGATCGAGAACATGAACACAGTACTTGATGACAATAAGAAACTGTGCCTGAT
>JAQMYJ010000036.1:3803756-3836711 GCA_030014305.1 Clarias laeviceps | reverse complement strand
CATAGCGTTTTCACGCAGCATCTCGTTCCCGCTTTTTCAGGGAACAGGGTTACAGCAAAGTAACCCGAGACGATCTCTATGATATTAACAAGTTCATTTATTACTCACAGCTGCGGTGCAAGAAGTTTGTAGAGGAACTAGAAGGCTATGCCGTGGAGGTGGAGGATTTTACCACTTTTGGGGACCTGTCTCAACTCAGCGTGTATCTGAAAATGGCTCAGTTGCTCAATTCCAGGCTGGAGACTGCCATGGAGAAAGTAAGTCAGTATAAACCAAAATAATGTATTCACTCCAGTATATCAGTCCAGTAAATAAATTTCCCCTACACATTAAAAATGCCAACAGTTTAAATAAATGTCAGTTTCTTAGTCCTATATGTGTGGAGAATAAAAAATTGTAGATTAACCGTCTATATCATTAATGATCTAACATTTTTATTTTTTTTTAAATTGCAAAAGCAGATCAGCTTAAATGTCTGTTTTCATTCTCATTTTTCCCCAAGATTGACAGCTTTAACATGGAAGAAGAATCGTTTGGATGGCCCATCACCCAGTACCCGCTGCGGAAGATAATCCAAGACCAACTACAACCCTACCTTCGCATGTACCAGACCGCTACAGAGTTTCAGACTGATCATCGTCGGTGGCTTAGAGGCTCCCTCACATCCATCAACCCTGACAAGGTGGAGGGTGATGTCAGCAACTACTGGCGCTCATTCAACAAGCTGGAAAAAGGTTTACATGACTCACCAATGGCTCTTCAGCTCATTTCCCAAGTCAAGATTCAAGTTGATGACTTCAAACAGCATATTCCCATAGTTCAGGTACTGCGTGATAAGTTAATATTAAGATGTTAAGAAGACCAGGTGCCAAACAAAAATCAGTGTCTATGGTTTATTGTGCATGCATGGATCTGATGTGCCACTTGCTCCTCCTTGATCTATATTTCAGGTCCTATGAAAGAATTGCAGTTGATTAAAGTTCTTGATATATTACTATACAATATTTCCTATGTTTAGAAACTATGCGTTCTTTTCCTATTCTTAATGTTATTCGGATCATTCAAACCCACTTTTTTTGACATGAATTTGTATTCTAATGCATGAACCGCCTTCTCGTGGGTTATTTATTTATTTATTTATTTATTATTTATTTATTTTTGTGTAAATAATGAACAGTGATGTACTTACCCCCCTATTAATGCTTTTTTGGCTTGCAAATTTTTGTTCCAGTGCCTTTCATAACAATTGAAATGAATGGCTTTTTCCAGATGCTTAATAGAAACACCTAAAACTTATCTCAGGCAAGAGTTTACTGGAGTAAATAAGGATACAATTAATATAATTCAATATATTTTGTGGCACAAGTGGATTAATTGCTGCAGTGTGGAACATTTTGTACTCTCACTAAAATCCTATCTTTAAAAATATCTCTCTCCTCAAGGTGCTGTGTAACCCTGGCTTGCGAGACCGCCACTGGGATACCATGTCAACCATTGTTGGTTTTCCCGTGAAGCCCTTGGAAAAGGATGCACACATGTCCCACTTCATTTCTATGCACCTTGAGGAACACTTGCCCAAATTTGAGAGCATCAATGAAGCAGCCAGCAAAGAGTACTCACTGGAGAAAGCCATGGAGCGCATGGTTGAGGAATGGGCGGAAATTAACTTCAACCTGCAGCCTTACCGTGAGTCTGGCACATTCATCCTGTCCTCGGTGGACGAGATCCAGATGCTGCTAGATGATCATATAGTCAAGACACAAACGATGCGCGGCTCATCCTTCATTAAACCCTTTGAGGCAGAAATACTGTAAGTGGCTTTTAAGGCAAATTACAACCACAACAACGTTACAGAGAAAAACTCTAATGAGTCTGGCTAACATGCTAACTTACATTCACAGTCAAGATAAAGTGAAATTCTGGATTTGAATATAATGCAGGTGTAAAGCCTAAGCAGTGGTTTAAAGTGTTGATCCATAAAATAATAGAAAAACTAAATCCAACATCATACTAACTATTGATTATTCATACTAACTATTGATTATTCAGTATGTTTTAGAGTCATTTACACTGCAAAACCTTAATAAATGAATAAGTCTGCCACCAATCACAGATTTATACTTTTAGTTATAAATTCATGATACTAAATAAATCTTTAGTTTGTTCAACAGATGGATTAATCTGTCGGTTTGTGTTGTAGCGACTGGGAGGGCAAGCTGCTGCTGCTGCAGAATATTTTAGACGAATGGCTAAAGGTGCAGTGCACATGGCTCTACCTGGAGCCCATTTTCAGTTCTCCAGACATCATGGCTCAGATGCCAGAGGAGGGACGTTGCTTCACCACAGTGGATAAAATCTGGAAGGACCTCATGAAACAAGTCAATGTGGTAGGACACTTATATACAGTATGTAGTTCTTAGGTCAGTAGGACTTCGTAGTCCTAATGATATGTGCTTAATTGTTATACTATTCTCCTGATAGACTGAATAATTGTGGAGTCTCAGGAGTTTGTAAATCATTAATAAATAATCACTGTTCAGGCATTGTCATCAATGAAGACAAAGGGTTTTCACATTTAGCGTGTTATGGAAATGTAATTTGTGCACAACTGGTGTTTTGCAGAATTAAAACCATGACTTGGAAGTGATGAGGCTGGAATGCAATACTTTTATAGTTGACTTAGCTGAAATTTTAAATCAGGCATTCATACTAACTCTAAAGCCTCTTTCGTCTCTTTCATTAGGACACCCGGGTCTTGACTGTGGTGGGCATCAATAAGATGTTTGAAAACCTTCAGAGAAGCACAGAGCTCCTGGAACTTATACTGAAAGGCCTGAACATATACCTGGAACAGAAGAGACTCTTCTTCCCTCGCTTCTTCTTTCTGTCCAATGATGAGCTACTGGAGATTCTGTCTGAGACGAAGGACCCAACCAGGTACACTATCAAGTCAAATCAAATCATTTATTTTTTTTAAATATGTTATATTAAATTATATTATAATATTAAAAAAATATAAAGAATTTGGAATTTTGGAATTAAGGAAAATTAGATTTTTTTTTTCATAAGAGTATTGTGGAAAAAGGAAGGGTCTGCATGGTAATTTGAAACTATGTTTTATTATTATTATTATTATTATTATTATTATTAACTATTAAACTTGGTATGTTAATATGGTAGAAGTTTTTGCCACAGCACGGTACACTTAAAAATTACTATAAGCTCACAGTAGATAAGGCCCTAGACCTATTCTGTGTTTTATTGTACGTCCTCCAGAGTGCAGCCTCATTTGAAAAAGTGTTTTGAGGGCATTGCCAGAGTTGTGTTCACTGATGAGCTGGACATCACACACATGAAGAGCAGCGAGGGAGAGATGGTGGAACTGGTGGACATCATCTCTACTGCTGAAGCCCACGGCCAAGTCGAGATTTGGCTCTCCCAGCTAGAGAGTGGCATGCTGAAATCGCTACACAAGGTACCAGAAGTTTCAGTTGGGATTGATCCCATTTTAGTTTATGCTTGTATGTATATTTGTCTAAGAGTAATAAAAGTTTTTCTATTTAAATAAACTTGTATTTGGTTGTGTGCAGGTGATAACTGAGGCGCTTGAAGCGTACCCTAAAGATCAGCGTAATGACTGGGTGAGAGCCTGGCCAGGTCAGACAGTACTGTGTGTGTCTCAAGTATACTGGACCAAGCACATCCATGAAGCCTTGGCAAAGGGACTACAGGTCTGTACCACACACAGATGTGCATATACTGTACAGTACACACACACACACACACACACACACACAGATTGCCCCAAAAATGTATACACACTTCAACAGTTTTCTTTAAAATTTGTATTATGAACTTGTGTAGTTCTATGTTTCTTCTAAAGATATCAGTTGTCACACCATCATTAATGCTATTATATGATCATCAGAAAAGAGCCATAAATTTTTTCCTGTTAAAGTGTATGTAGATTTTTTTGGTTCCCTTTGTATATTGTCCTTTATGTGTAAGCCTAGAATTTAGTCTGAAAAGTTCTGCTTCTTTCTTTCTTAGGCTCTGAAGGCCTATTTGGATCAGAACAACAAACAGATCGAGGACATAGTAGGGCTCGTACGTGGGAAACTGTCCAAACAGAACCGAGTGACTCTGGGAGCGTTGGTTGTGTTGGATGTGCACGCCCGTGATGTTTTGGCCTCACTTGTTTATCTCGGTGTAGACGACGAGAACAACTTTGAATGGCTCAGCCAGCTGCGTTATTACTGGATTGTGAGTGTGTGCAACCTGTATGCTTAAAGCCAGCATTGTGTCAATCCTAAATCAGCAATACAAAAATAACTTTGCAATACAGTATTATTAATTATTTTGATATTATTTAGGGTATTACCTCTCTCCATATTATGATATGAGTAAGGCATATCTGTGAAAGACTCCCTTTTTCGTTCATGCAGGAGGACCAACTCCAGACTAAAATGATTAACGCTGGCCTGGCTTATGGCTACGAGTACCTGGGTAACACACCACGTCTGGTCATCACCCCTCTCACTGATCGCTGCTACAGGTCAGAACAACTTCATGCTAAATTCTAATTACACAGTGCAGTGGTTTGTCCTTTACATACCTCTGTAAAGACATTTCAGCATAACTCTGCTTATTTTTGCAGTCTTTGTATTGCTTTTACTTTAATTTTGTAACTTACAATCTCTAAAATATATCAAAACCATGATTGAAGTTCTTTAAGCAATTGGATATAGTTATTATACTAGCTACAGTATACTGTCTGTTTGGACAATATTAAGACCATATTGTAAAGAATTTGATTAAAAATGATTGCATTTGCATGTAAAATATAAGCTTTTTTAGTCTTTTTGTTGTAAAAAAAATAAAGAATATCAAAATTCATTATAACATACAATACAGTTTTGTGAGCAACTTCTTGACATTCTTTTTGAAATTTTTCCTATAGGTATAATTTAAGGCTAATGCTGATCTGATGATAGGATCAATACTATACAGTAACATAAATAGATGAAGGGTATTGTTGCGTTGATTTTTGGTTTTCGGACAAACTGTAAAAAAAAAAAAAAAAACCTTTGTCTTTGACTTTGGTGATAAATCTTTGTAATTCCCCAAATAACAAAGAAACCGTTACATACATTATTTGATTCATATTCAACCATGTTTCCAGATTACATCTGTGCATGTCTTTGTACCTAGAACACTTTTTGGAGCGCTGCACCTGCATTTAGGAGGAGCTCCTGAAGGCCCAGCAGGTACAGGGAAAACTGAGACTACTAAAGATCTGGCCAAGGCTGTAGCTAAGCAGTGTGTCGTGTTCAACTGCTCTGATGGCCTTGATTACATTGCCCTTGGAAAGTTCTTCAAGGTCAGTGACCTGAAGAATTTTTGTTGAATTAGGATCTTTTTTTTCACTTACGCTGATATAATAACAAAAATGCTTGTGTGAATTCAGTTCTATGTCTGATTCCTTGTAAAATGTATTTTACCTAGCAGAATGCTTAAATTAAAGTAGCTCCTTGTAAATAATCTTCATATTAACATAATAAGTGATAAATAAATCAGAAAGTAAAATTTTACAGAACAGCTTTAAGTCCTTTAGGGTGTTGTTGTTGATTTGTTTATGAATTTTATCTGCTTGTTGTAGGGCTTGCTAGCCTGTGGTGCTTGGGCATGCTTTGACGAGTTCAACCGTATTGACCTGGAGGTGCTGTCTGTGGTGGCACAACAAATTTTCACCATTCAGAGAGGTGTGTAGAGTGCCTGTTTACATGATCATATGCACATTCTGTATAGGGGCAAATGATACAACTTGCAACCTCAATCTATGTATCAGGTTGTACTGTATAGTCATTTATTGAAAATGTTTGATTGGGTTAAATAAATTCTGGGTTAAATTATTACTACAATTTTATGATATTTAATGATAGATATCACAAAGGGAAATCCTGCTTTTAAAGATCAGAACCACTTAAATTTGAATTAAATGGAGACTTAAATGAAATAATGGTCCTGTTTAGAACCATATGATACTGATTATGCACTCATTCAAATAGATATTTTAGCCCATTAGCATTGTGTCTGTTAAAGCTTCAAGAAATCCATGTTTCTGTGTAGGAATCGCAAACCATTGCGAGATGCTGATGTTTGAGGGGACGGAGTTAAAGCTTGACCCGACATGCGCTGTCTTTATCACTATGAATCCGGGATACGCTGGCCGCTCTGAACTGCCTGATAACTTAAAGGTATGACCTGTATAATAAATCTAGAAATCTTATTTTACTAATATGATTCTTCTAATATATTTAGACATCATATAATATGCCATTTTAGCTGGTCCTATACATATATTTCGACTGAATCATGTTTTGCACTAAATTTGTTATTACAAATTTATCATTATAAGTATGTTTATCCATAAAGTAGATGTTTCTGTGGATTTAAAGTCAGTCAGTGTAAAACTATTAAAACTGATTTTTTTCAAATCTTCAAATGCATCAGGCCCTGTTCCGCCCTGTAGCCATGATGGTGCCCGATTATGCCCTGATCGCTGAGATTGTGCTGTACTCTTGTGGTTTTGTAACTGCTCGACCGCTCTCGAGAAAGATTGTGGCCACGTACCGACTCTGCTCCGAGCAGCTGTCCTCTCAGAGCCACTATGATTATGGTATGAGGGCTGTCAAATCCGTCCTCACCGCCGCTGGAAACGTAAAGGTACGCCAACTTCTGTTGGTCAATACATACGTAATATATGTATCTGAGAGAAATACATTGTCTGTCAAAATATTCTGTTCCTACACCTTTTGTTTATATCTTCCAAATTCTGTCCGTGTTTGCTTTGTGTTTGAAATGTCATAGCTTAAGTATCCGGACGAGAATGAGGACATTCTTCTACTGAGGTCCATCATCGATGTAAACCTTCCTAAATTTTTGGCCCATGATCTGCCACTATTTGAGGTAAAATATGCATCAACATGTTTACAATGTCACAGTTCAACATGCATCACCTGCACAGTGATGCCAGGGTGGATGCTTTTGACATAGTCTGCAGTAGTCAGAATGGAAGCTCAGCTAAGTTTTAACCATTTTAGCCAAAATAGCAGTCAGCTACATTAATACTTACATTAAAGGAGATGATTAATAATTAAAAATAAAATTTTTGTCTGAACACTATAATTCAGATTTTAATTTCTCGCCATTGGACTTCTCTCTCTACCTTTTTTCTGACTCCTTATCCCTATTTGCTTGGCTAATCTCCTGTAGGGAATCACTTCAGATCTCTTTCCTGGTATAACACTTCCCAAAACGGACTACACTGTCCTGCTGGAGGCCATAAATGAGAACTGTGAGAAGATGAACCTGCAGATGACAGATTTCTTTACAGAGAAGATCCTGCAGATTTTTGAAATGATGATAGTGCGGCATGGCTTCATGATGGTGGGAGAACCATTCGGAGGGAAGACATGTGCCTATCGAGTCCTCGCTGGTGCCTTGCATGATGTCTGTGAAAGGGTAACATCTTGTTATTCCCCAAAGCTGGCTTTGAAATCAACAGGAAGGAGGAATTTTAATTGTATGATAAACATATAACTTAATATTGTGGTGTCGGTTACAATATTTGCTTAGAAACATATAGAAGAAAATGCATACCCTACAATGATTTTAACTGCCAGTTATAAGGAGAAACCTTCTATATATATATATATATATATATATTTTTTTTTTTTTTTATTATTATATATTTTTTTCAATTCAGAGTCTGATGGATGAGAACAAGGTTCAGATCACTGTTATCAACCCCAAGTCTATCACAATGGGTCAGCTGTATGGCCAGTTTGACCCTGTCTCTCATGAGTGGTCAGATGGCATACTTGCTGTGAGCTACAGAGACTTCGCCACCTCTCAGGTACAATATTATAGGGGATTTCATGATCGAAATGTGCACTTACATCTTTTTTGCATACGAAAGCATTAAAAAATATATAGATATGGACTATACTGTATGTAACTATTCTGTAACTATACAGAAAAAAAAAATCTGTATCATGTTGTTTCTCAATTTAATTTATATAGCACTTTAAAAAAATATACATTATCACAGAGCAGCTTTTGATAAATAAAACTTCTAGACATACCCTACTGAACAAAAGTCTTCAGCTTAAATTATTTAATGTTTTATCAATTGTTTAAGACAATCATGTTGTTAAGGTTACCTTGAAAGAGGAGTTTATATTTAATTCAGTTAGTAAATAATAGTGCGTCCACATCTCTAAATTTAATTAGTATTATAAAGAAACCTGGTGTCACTCACTGCTTGTTACCTAGGGTTACCAGGATTGAAATTCAGCTAGCATGACTTTTCAAGTTTGCATATTTTAACAATGAGAGTTAGTCTGCTGTTCCAGCAATAAACACTATTCTTCTTTTTAGACTCCAGACAGGAAGTGGCTGATCTTTGATGGCCCTGTGGATGCTGTGTGGATTGAGAACATGAACACAGTACTTGATGACAATAAGAAACTGTGCCTGATGAGCGGGGAGATCATCCAAATGTCTCCTCAAATGAGCCTCATTTTTGAACCTATGGATCTGGAAGTGGCTTCACCTGCCACAGTAAGAGAAACTACAACTACATTTTGTTTGTAAAAGAAAAAGTCCATTGTTATATCTATTTGTGGCCTGCTGAGAAAAAAGAAAAAACAGAAAAGAACTACAAAGGAAATCCATGTGCTTTTAAATGAGACAAATTGATAACTGGTGGTGTTTGTGTGCAGGTGTCTCGGTGTGGAATGATCTACATGGAGCCTCATATGCTGGGTTGGAGGCCATTAATGATCTCATGGCTCAACACCCTGCCCTCCACACTCAGCTGCGTACAGAAAGACCTTGTCACCGAACTCTTCGACCGCATGTTGCCTCCCTGTCTACAGCTTGTCCGCAAAGGGACCAAGGTGCTCATGAAATTTACCACATACATCACTGCTGACATTGTTGCTCCTGAAGACAAAGCATTTCTTTAACTTTTTTGGCCTAAATCTTTAGGTTCGTTGTTGATTGTTAGTCTTGGGTCATATTTAATGTGGCATTTTAAAGAAAATTAGGAATGTTATGAAGACCCATTATAATATTGGCTTAAGACTACAAATTCTTTCCAGCTTTTAGTGAAATAATTCAATGATACCGCCAGGCATTCTCAACCACTTCTTCATAAAATAGAGATCTGACCTCTTGCTCCTTATGTTTTTTTTTTTTTTGACTCACATTAGGAGCTGTCTCCGACATCAGACACCAACCTTGCCCGCTCCCTGATGAATCTGATGGATTGCATGATGGACGAGTTTAAAGATGAAAGCCAGATAAAGGCCATGAACGAGAGAGATGTGTGCTCCTGGCTTGAGGTTAGAGAGAACTCAAACCTTAACCACAAAAGTACTGCATAGTGTGTTATACACCGAATTTCACCTCCCTAAAACACTGGCAGTTGACAGGAACATGTCTACTATTCCTGATAACTGGCATTTCTTGATTACTTTATGAACTGAGGAAACTGCTATGTTTGTCTGGCCCTCTCCTGCTATGTGGGTATAAATGATTGTATTTTAATTCTCAGATTGCTAGGTAGCTGCATAGAGGGAATCATGGCTGCTGATTATTGGAACGAGGTGTAAGAAGTTAGAGTATTTAAAGAGAGATTAAACTGTCCTTGTGAAATTCTATATTTCTATAAACTCTATAAGGATATCAAATTGTACCAAGTTTATCCTGATTACAATAAAACACTGTTTAAATGTGATATGTGTGTTCCTAGGTTATGAGGTTCAAGCTATCCTTGCATATAAAATGAGAAATTTAGATGTTTCATTTTCTGCTTCTCTTTCACTGACCTCACAAAGTATACATTTTGTAAACAAAATGTACTCAACATTCACTATTCTATAAATAAATAAATTAATAAATATATAATAAGGTCAAGTTATCATATAACCTATAATGTATGTTGGTGGTTATGATCTGGATTGATGATTTCATTCTTGCAGGCTGTTTAAAAAAGAATGCAATGATGTTATCATAGTTAATAGAATACTATAAATAATAGAATACTAATTTCCACAGTTCGAATAGCATATTTCCACAATGCACATTTTTGCATTGTTTTTATAAACTATTAAACTAAAACTGGCATGGTGCTTTCTCTCTCTCTCTCTCTCTCTCTCTCTCTCTCTCTCTCTCTCTCTAGGGTATTTTTGTGTTTTGTCTGGTATGGTCGGTGGGTGCCAGCTGCACAGAGCCTGGGAGAATGAAGGTTGATGCGCTTGTTAGGGAGCTGCTTACATGTGCTCTGTCTGAGGAGACAAAAGCAAGGCATGGCATCCTGGAGCACAGAGAAGCACCCACCAAGCAGCTCACAGTGCCATTACCTACTGAGGGGACTCTCTATGAGTACAACTTCATTAAAGAGGTCAGTAGCGCCAACATTTTACGTACATTCCAAGATCTTAACAGAGGGAACGATCTCTTCACAATTTGACTCTCTTTTGTTCCCTTAAATGTCACAACACATATTTGGACACTACGAGGACACTTTTGAGGCTGAATGGCAGTTGTCTTTCACCATGACGTAGAAAAGTACAAATGTCTAGGTCTGAATATACAAGAGGACTTTATCAAAAGAGGACTTTTTCAGACAAACTTAGTGATATTGAAGTAAGTACAGGAAATGTATTTTAATGCACATACTATTGTCAGGTCAGGGCTAAAACGAGGAGCTTGAAGATTAGAGGAAGAAGACTCAAATGCTGGTTAACAGTGCTGAGGGGGACAGTGCTGACTGTTGAATACTTCCAGGACCCATTCAGATGTTCACATGTTAGATGAGATTAAATAGTCTTGTATCCATAAAACAAAGTGAACAATGAAAAAAACTCGTGAAATCCCGGGAGTTCATGAGATCACAGCCAGCGAACCCATCAGCCATGTGGAAATCCAGGTGTGGCAAATCAGAGTGAAATGTGGAATAATGGGAAAAAAAGGCAATTAGGGCAACAACCCGCTGGAACTATTTGTGATTGTACCCCTCAACCTACGGGCGCCACTTGGCATTTTAGCTAGTGCTTCTGGGTGTAGCCTATAAAATTCTGTTATCAGCAGAATCCTGGATAAATCTTGTTGGCACCTAGCTTCTCTTCTCTGGTCCCAAGTAACTAGATTTTGGATGCCACGTCCTTTCCTGAAATTAACATCAATTTAAGGCTTATGAAGGCCTCCTCTGCCCTTGCATTCCACTGGAAGGAGAGTTTAGTGGAGGTGAGGGCTGTAAGAGGAGGTGGCATACAGTGTTATAGTTCTTAATGAAACTGCGATTAAAATCGCCAAACCCTAAGAAACATTGGAGCTGCCATCAGGTGGTTGTGGGCCAGTCAGTATTGGCCTTTACTTTGGACTCCATCTAGATCTTGGAGGAAGATATCATAAACCCTAGAAAAGGTATGGACTCCTGATGGAATTCACACTTCAACAGTATGTCTGACAAAATGTTTACTTTCTAGCAGCCTCTGTAGGACCTGATGAACATGGTTTATGTGTCCATCAATGAAGTGAGAAAAGGTTAAAATATTTGAGTAGAAGCAGGCTCTTTTCCTGCGTTAACACTGGCGCTCTTCCGCAGAGATGTGAGTGCGATCCACCTGCATGGGTTCAGTCAATAAGGTGGAACTGTTCTCTTGTCTCTTGGGACAAGAAAGACTTTATGTTCATTCTGTCAAGTCGTGGTTGAAATCAGGAGCCTAAGGGTAAGAGGAAGAGGACCCAAAGGCAGGTTAACAGTGCTTTAACAGGTGTGGGTCAGAGGTGGCATATGAATTTAATCCATTCTGTAGGTGAGTTCTTAAGGCATTTGTGAAACGCATTTTTCCATAGGAAATAATGTAAATGCAGATAATCCTTTCCAGACAGACATAAATATTATCAATATTACCAATTTCCAATGTCATAATAGTATTTTTGCATATAAAAACAATGAAAACATTTAGAAAAAAAACATGTAAATAAAGTAAAATATGGAATGATTAAGACGTTAAACATCATTTAACCTAAATTTATGATTCCTTTTCGCACGGACTGCTTTAAAAACGAAACTGACAACGGCTTCCTTTTCTTCTTGTGACATTCTTGGGACCCATGTCTTCACCAAATCTTTGCATGCCAAGGCAAATTGTTTTGCAAAATTTCAGTTCTTGGAGTGAACTGAATTTGTGAGGTGGGGTGTTCGTATGGCAAGGTACCACTGTAGTTGTTAAATGCTAATAAAATTAATTAATGTTTGTTCAACTGATTTCTGATTTGACTCAGGGTCCGGGCAGATGGGAGCTGTGGATCGAGCACCTGAAGCAGGTTCCACCAATCCCCAGAGACATGCAGTTCCATGAGATTATTATACCCACAGCAGATACAGTGCGTTATGCAGCTCTGATGGAGCTGGTTGTTATGCACCAGAAGCCCATCATCTTTGTGGGGCCCACAGGAACTGGCAAGAGTGTGTACATCATAGTAAGTGTGTTTGGAGAAATCTGTTTTATTCTTGAATAAGGTAAGATAAGGTGCTCAAAATAACATGAACAATTAATCACATCAAAATTAAAATCGCAATATGGACCTGTGCAAATATTTAATCGCAAAAGGCTTCAACTTGTTACAGGTAATATAAAAATTGTTCGGAATTTAGCCTATATAATATGTATGTTTGTTTGTGTTTTTAATAATTTTAAGGTGATAAATATATATGGCAAATATCCTCTTAATGAGATAATTTGTGCCATTATTTACTGTTAGCCTAAATAAATATCTTTGAATTTTAACACATGTTTAAATCACAACCGCAATATATGTAAAAATAATTGCAATAGCTCAAAGGACAGTGACAAAATAAGGTCAATCATAACAAGACAACTTATATATTGTACAATATGCAGTAAGTCACCAACATACGAAAGAGTTCTGTTCTGATAGCTTTGTCTAGATACTAGGCTACTAACATAATTGGCTATATACAGTATATTACATTACAGTGTTCTTTAGAATCGTGCCAATGTTTGAACAATTCATGTTAAAACAACAAGAAATGTCTGGCATCTTTCAACCTCGCTCCATTCTCTCAGTTATTTTTACTTTTGTCTCCATTCTTATTGCTTGGTGCTTTTTAGCTGTACCAGCTTCCTGCAGCTGCTTTTATGCTTGCTTCCGGACATCCTGGGGATTTACTGCACTTGCAGAGAATGAACGTGACATTATACAGCAGACATGTGATCTCATTTCTCTGATTGAACAAGCGCAAATGCGTGTTTGTATCTTTGTGGTGAAGACAGGCCATAATGTTTATAGTAGTATATAATATGAATAAGTTTTTTTTTTAACTAATAATTTTCACATTCATTATCTCATTCTGAAACAGTAAAAATTTGAAAGATTTTCTGAAAAATATTTAAACACTTTCTCTGGGTCTTTACTTCAAAAAAAAAACTGGAGAACTTGTGGCCCAAACCTATTAAACCTATTGGGTGAAGTTAATTTAAACTTTTGTTGCTCTACAGGACTTTCTGTTAAAGCGGCTCAACAAGGATATATACAGTCCTCTGTTCATCAACTTTTCAGCCCAAACCTCAGCAACTCAGACTCAGAACATGATCATGTCCAAGCTGGACAAGAGACGCAAAGGAGTGTTTGGTGCCCCAGTGGGAAAAAAGATGGTGTGATATTTTTAAACATTCTATATTGGATGTGATATTATGAATATTTTTTTCATTCTATTTTAAATTGACAAGCTTCAATTATAAGCTTTTCTAGTTCTTGGTCAAATTCTTGGAGTGAAGCTTCTTTTCAAGATTGTAGCAAGATGCAATGATACTTTTATGAACATGAATACCTGTGTATTTTTGTTATAATAATGTTTAATAAAGGTAATACTAAATATATTTTTTCTGTTATATTTACATTAGTTTTTTGTCTATCTAGTATCATTTATTTCATCTTATGTAGAAAATGTTTTGTAGTGTGAACATATGGAGGTTTTCTGACTGAAGTGTAATTCTATCAAAAAAAAAAGGTGTAAAAGAGGTCTCGGTTTAAACACATCTGAGGATTGCATAAGTACAGCCATTGGCAGTAGGTGCTAGTGTGCTTTATCTTATTGTAGGATGTATGTATGTTGATTGAAATGCTTGAATGTGCTTTCTGTGTAGGTGGTATTCGTGGATGATGTGAATATGCCAACGAGAGAGACGTATGGTGCTCAGCCTCCTGTGGAGCTTCTGCGCCAGTGGCTGGACCACTGGAACTGGTACGACATGAAGGACTGCTCCACAATCAACCTGGTGGATATACAGCTGATGTGTGCCATGGGTCCTCCTGGTAAGTCTGGCTCTCACACAGAATGTGAATAATCACAATCCATCAGTACATCCATCTTTTCCGAAATCGGGTCGTGGGATAGCAGTTCCAACAAGGGACCCCAAACTTCCCTTTCCCCAGCCACCTCAGTTCATGCTGACTGGGGGATCCCGAGGTGTTCCCAGGCCAGTCTGGTCAAATAATCTCTCTAGTCCTCGATCTGCCCCATGGGCCTCTCCCAGCTCCCTAGGCAGGCATCCTGGTTACATCCTTACTAGATGTCCAAACCACCTCAACTGATTCCTTTCCATTCAAAGGAGCAGCGATTCTACTCTGAGTTTCTGAGCCAGCTACCCAGCTTGTATTCACGATCTTGCACTTTTGGACATGACACACTTCTCATGACCATAGGTCAGGGTAGGAATGATCGACCGGTAGATTGAGAGCTCAACTATCTTTGCATCACAACGGTGCGGTATGCCCCCACTGCTCCGGTTCTCCAGCCAACCTCACGCTCAAATGTCCCTCGTAAACATGACACTGATATATTTAAACTCCTTTGCTTGGGGTAATGACTTGCTCCCTACCTGGAGTAGACAATCCACCTGTTTCCTGCTGAGAACCATAGCCACAGATCTCGAGAAGCTGATCCTCATCCCTGCCGTTTCACATTACATTTACATTTAGGCATTTGGCAGATGCTCTTATCCAGAGTGACTTACAGAAGTGCTTAAGTTGCTAGGTTACTAACTAAGTTAGTAGTTAGGCGGGAACGTTTTGTGGCGGGAACAGAAAATCCTGGGGGACTAGATCATACACCTTCCCCAAATCCAAAAAACACATGTACAGTAGAATGAATGTGCATAGAGTAAGAATCTAGTTTGTTGTTCTATGACCAGGACGGAATCCACATTGCTCTTCTTCAGGAAAAAAGGAGCAATAATCAGAAATGCCTGATGTAATTTCCTACTTTTTTGTAATTATCAGGTGGTGGGAGAAACCCAGTGACACCTCGCTTCCTCCGTCATTTTAATGCAGTGACGATGAATGAATTTGATGAGAAGACCATGTATACAATTTTCTCAAGCATTCTAGACTGGCACTTAACTATACGGTAAATGTCTGTTTCCTTTTTGAGTCATCTGGTAATGAATATTCTAACTGGTCCTTAACTAGTGTTTTGGGTGTAGTCTTTATACGATTTAATGCTGACAATTACATTACATAAATAATTTTGCACGCTTCTGCCTTTTTACATTTTTTTAGACATACCTTTCCTGTGCCATTTGCTACACTCACGTCTCAGATCGTCGGTGCCACCCTGGCAGTGTATCAGGAGGCCACTAAAAACTTGCTGCCTACCCCAGATAAGTCTCATTACCTTTTCAACTTGCGTGATTTCTCCCGTGTCATCCAGGGCATTTGCTTGTCTTGCCCAGAGACTGCAGATGACCCCACAGCTATTAAACGCTTGTGGGTGCATGAGGTAGGAATAATAAAAACAAAATGTTGTTTAAAACCAACCTGCTCTTATTATATTATACAAGGAGCCTGCTCTCAGAGTTTGAGAGAATTTAGAATAGTTCTAAAATAATGCCTGTATTGTTTCAGGTGCAGAGAGTTTATTATGACCGGTTGGTTCACCCATCGGACCGCAACTGGATGGTGGAGTTCTTGCAAACGGTCTGCAAGAGCCACTTAAAAGAGGACTTTCATCAGCTCTTCAAGCACCTTGACTTTGACTCTGATGGACTAGTAACTGAGGATGACTTGCGCAGTCTCATGTTCTGTGATTTCCATGACCCCAATGGTGATGATCGAAACTACCGTGAGGTTGGTGATCTCGATCATCTACGGCAAGTAGTTGAAGCCCACTTAGAGGACTTTAACAACATCAACAAGGCACAAATGAACCTTGTACTTTTCCGATTTGCCATCGAGCACGTCTGTAAGATCTCTCGTATACTAAAACAGCCACGGGGTCACGCGCTCCTGGTTGGTGTTGGAGGAAGTGGTCGTCAATCTCTGACTCGCCTGGCTGCTCACATGGCTGAAGCCGAGCTCTTCCAGGTGGAGATCTCCAAGAGTTACGGCATGACAGAATGGCGTGATGACCTCAAACAAATTATGCGCAAATCAACATTCAGGGATACCCATGGAGTTTTCCTTTTCACTGACACTCAGATTAAGATGGAGTCGTTCCTCGAAGATGTTAGCAATTTGCTCAACACAGGGGAAGTTCCTAACCTCTTTTCTGTGGATGAGCAGCAGGAGATCTGTGAACGTATGCGGGTCCTGGATCGTCAGCGGGAGCGGGAGAAGCAGACAGATGGAAGTTCTCTGGCGCTGTTCAAAATGTTTGTAGAGCGATGTTGTAGTCAATTGCATGTGGTGCTGGCCATGAGTCCAATAGGTGATGCCTTCCGAGGCCGTCTGCGACGTTTCCCTGCACTTATCAACTGCTGCACCATAGACTGGTTCCTGGTAAGCATTGCGTTCATTTTCATAACGGTCTTTTGGATGCACCACAATAGATGGAATGTTGTTAATTAAACACACATTAGCCTTACTAGTGTTGGGTCAGTTTCATTGCTCTAATTTTTGTGTAGATCTGGTTTACTTTATTTTAAAAGGGATAAAAAGATTATATATAATTAGGCCCAAAAATTTTGGAACAAGGATATTTTTTTCTCATTTGGCAGCACATTAAATTTGCAATAAAACACTCAAGATGTAAGAAAATCAAAACTTCCTTTAATTCAAGGGGTTTGACAAATTTGGCATTAACCCGGACTTTATTACATAAATGGAATATGTACGATAATAAAACAAATGGCTGACAAACAGTTGCATGGCCTTGCTACCCCAACTAATCAAGCAGATACATGGCCTGAAGGTGGTTGAGTGTTACAGTTGCATGTTCACTTGAACTCTCAACATAAATCAAGAGATTCAAGAGACTTTATTTGCCATTTGTACACCTACCGACAGTATGAGTGCATTGGAATTTTTTTTGTGTAGAAACTCAGTGTAGTCAGTGATGAAAGTAGAATGAACATTAAAACAAAAATAATACAAGAATAAATAGAAGAAGAATTCTGG
The DNA here is from genome assembly GCA_030014305.1 of Clarias laeviceps. NCBI lineage: Eukaryota > Metazoa > Chordata > Actinopteri > Siluriformes > Clariidae > Clarias > Clarias laeviceps. The sequence continues at coordinate 3,819,215 of JAQMYJ010000036.1, read as the reverse complement.
TTAACAGACAATAACTACACATCAAACAAACAATATAACAATTATCTTGTACACTGTGGTATGTTTAAAACATGATCCCTAGATATTGAATTATTGCACTTCTTCAAATTTACAAATTTTGTCTTGGAGGTTTAATTGCACATTTGATGTCACAGTTTTTGTCTTGATAATATATAAGTAAAGGATAGTAACTCAATCTTTCACCAGATACATGTACACTGGTTATAGCAGAAGGTCTCTAGATGTAAGAGATAATAAAAAAAAGGAAAAGAAAAAAAGGAAAGAAAAGATGCATGTACACTGATTACATCAGCTGGTCCCTGTATGCTGTTTTTTTCCCCTATGAGCAGATTTTTGTGATCGTTAAACAGGCAAGGGTCAATCTGAGATTGAGAACAGGTACATTTGGAGCAATGAATGTCATGACAGGCTCATTTTGGTCAGAGTTGAAAAAAAGACTTTTATGGAATAAGTCCTTCAGATGTTGAAGATGTTAAAATCAGCTGCATTCAAAAGCTGAGCGGAAAAATCTTTTCACCTGGCAGCCACTAGACATCCTGTTCTGTGCTTCGCATAATCTCAGAGCAAGAACCTTTAAATTTGCACTACTCAATACAGAGGACATGAAACATTTCAAAACACACAAAAACTGTCATTTCTACTGAGACAGACAGTTTCAAAGACATGAGTCCTTCCTGTAGATGACTCTTATTCTGGAAACATTTGGAACCGCACACCATTTAAAAACATATTTTAATGGACTCTCATTTTAATTATCATCATCAGCAAAAGAGAGTGAGTAGAAAAGGGAGCCCAGGTTCATGTAATATAAAGCAGGTTGACACTGTGCTTTCTGTTTCTTATTGATTTTGAAAACCAAGCTCCAAGCCACATGCATTTCACACCAAGCGCAAACAGCCACTGCTGATTCATTGGTGTCCTGTTTGAGCAAAAACAAACCTCCGCTTTTCACATGACAGGCAAGACCCCTACTGCTAACCTTTGGCTTCATGTCCCTGTCATATTTGCAAAATACATACAGTACAAAAGTAAAATTGAAGGGGGTAGGACACACACACACCGGGGCAAGCACACACACACATAATCCGCGGGCACACACACACACACAAACACAAAATAAAAGATGCTTTAGTCAAAAAATTAAACGCACGCGTGCCACATGATACTTGATGATATTTGTTACTCGTAAATCAAGACTCACTTGTTTATCAAGACAAAATGTATTAGAAATTTTTGCTCATCTTGCGGAACCCACGCAAACAGGGTTACTCGGGATCTGAGGTTCCACTGCACAGTCAAACAGTATCACAAAGGTGATTTAAAATTACATAAAGGCAACAAAAATTGAAAGTCCACATTTTAATTAACTTGGTGCATGCTTTTTTATGTAAATTTTAGTCGATTATTTAATCTGCTATTTGTCACTTTGTTTTGTTTGTTTTATGGTGGTCCGACAAACACTATACGTATAAATGTAAGCATGTGAAAATCTAACCATACGGATACGGTATGTAAATTTTTTTTCAAAACTGTTCCCACAAAGTTGAAAGCAAGAGGGCTGAACATGTTGCAACATAATGCCCATTTGCCTAAAGCCGTAGTTTCACAAATTTGAAGTACCATGTGCATCAGGATTTGACATCAGGTACTGACGTCAAAAAATCTCTTGTGAATGAATCAGCTAATCCACTGCTTTCCACCTGAAAGACTTTCCAGAAGAGTGTAGGTTTTCATAAGAGCAAAGAGCACTAAAATGAGAAGGAGATGTAATTGTCAGGAGTACACAGACTTTTATCTGTGTATTTTGTAGTATGTAACCACCTGTTGCTAGCATTTACCCAATTTGAATTTTTCCCCTCAAGAGCTGGCCCAATGATGCTCTACAAGCTGTGGCATCTCGCTTTCTGGAGGACACTGAGATGACAAATGATGTCCATGCCAGCTGCATAGACATGTGCCAGAAATTCCACACTTCCACAATCAATCTGTCAGCACGCTTTTTGCTTGAGCTGCAGCGCCACAACTATGTCACCCCGACCTCCTATCTTGAGCTCATCTCAACCTTCAAAATCTTGCTGGAGTCAAAGAGAGCGTAAGTGTCTCTGTGCATATACATGAGAGTTTGTCTTCAAACATGATATGAATATATATTTTTAACATTTCAAATTTATCAACATGGATATTATACAATAAATTATCATCCTTTCCTCTCAAGTGAGGTAATGAAGCTAAAACTGCGCTATGAGGTTGGCCTGGAAAAGCTAAACTCTGCTGCCGCTCAAGTGGCCACCATGCAAGTTGAACTGGAGGCGCTTCAGCCTCAGCTCCGCGTGGCTAGCAAAGAAGTGGATGAGATGATGGTAGTCATTGAGCATGAATCTGTGGAGGTGGCCACGACAGAAAAGGTTGTTCGCATGGAAGAGGAGGTGGCAAATGAACAGGCCACGGCTGCCAAGGCCATCAAAGATGAGTGTGATGCAGACTTAGCTGTTGCCCTGCCCATCCTGAAGTCAGCTTTAGCTGCACTTGATACACTCACCCCCCAGGCAAGAGAGCACACACACTTACACAAACACAAAAATAACTACATCCCGCATCCAAAGTACTTTGTTTGAACAACCCGAAACTTGGTTTGTCTCTCTGTAGGACATTACAGTAGTAAAATCCATGAAGAGCCCTCCAGCTGGAGTCAAACTTGTGATGGAGGCCATATGTATTCTGAAAGGCATTAAACCTGACCGCATCCCTGATCCTTCCGGCTCAGGCAAAAAGATTGAGGACTTCTGGGGCCCAGCCAAAAAGCTTCTAGGTGACATGAAGTTCCTGCAGAGTCTGCATGAATACAATAAAGACAACATCCCACCTGCTTACATGACGATCATCCGCAGCAAATACATCACCAACACAGATTTTGTTCCTGAGAAAATCCGGACGGCCTCCACCGCAGCTGAGGGCCTTTGCAAGTGGGTCTGTGCTATGGATGCTTACGACAAGTGAGTTTGAACATGAGTGCCCATCCTAAATCTAACCACTAAGTAAATAATTATCATATAGCATTGCTCAATCTTTCTCTATGACCAAATATGTTTGAAAAGTTTAATGAAATACAGTGTCTTGCCACTGAATGAACAGTAATTCATACACCTTGAACTTTTCCACTTTTTGTCACATTACAACCACAAACGTAAATGTATTTTATTGAGATTGTATGTGATTGACCAACTCAATTAAGAGTGGAAGGAACGTGATACATGGTTTTTACAAACCCTTTTGTTTTTACAAGTAAATATCTGAAAAGCAAGCATGAATTTATATTCAGTTCCCCTGAGTTAATAATTTGTAGAACCACCTTTTACTGCAATTACAGCTGCAAGTTTCTACCAGCTTTGCACATCTAGATAGTGAAAATTTGGCTTATTCTTTTTTGCAAAATAGCTCAGTCAGGTTGGATGCAGAGCATCCTTAAACAGCAGTTTGTGGCCTAGCCACATATTCTCAATTGGATTTAGGTTTGAACTTTAAATGGGCCATTCTAACATATAAATAGCTAGTAGTAGCTCTGGCTGTATGTTTAGGGTTGTCATCCGGCTGGAAGGTGAACCTCTGCCCCAGTCTCAAGATTTCCATGTATTTGGCTCCATCCATTTTCCCATAAACTCTGACCAACGTTCCTGTCCCTGCTGAAGAAGAGCATTACCACAACATGATGCTGCCACCACCATTCACAGAGTTAGATTTCTGTCACACATAGTGTGTGTGCAACTGCAAACAGGATTTCTCATGGCTTTCTTTCAACAATGGCTTTCTTCATTCCATTGTTAAATTTGTGGAGTGCACAACTGTCCTGAGCCTAGAGAGTAAGCTTGGAAGTGGAGCTGTGCAGCTCCTCCAGAGTTACCATGGGCCTCTTGGTTGCATCTTTGATTAAAGCTTTCCTTGCATGGCTTCTGGATGATGGCTTGAACAGTGTGCCGTGAGATTGGGATATTTTTTTTTATAACCTAAGCCTGCTTTAAATGTTTGCTTTATCCCTGACCTGTCTGGTTTGTTCCTTGAGCTTCATGAGGCTGTTTGTTCACTAATGTTCTCTAACAAACCTCTGAGGGCTTAACAGAACAGATTTATTTACACTGAGATTAAATCACACACAGGTGGGCTCACTACTAATACTATTTTGATGACTTCTGAAGGCAATTGGTTCCTCTGGAAGGGGCTAAATAGAAATGCAAGCAACACTTGCGCAAAAAAACATTTATCGAGTTTCATTCCACCTAACAGTTATGCACCATATTGTGTTGGTCTTTCACATAAAATCCCAATGAAATATATTTACGTTTGTGGTTGCAACGTGACAAAATATGGAAAAACTCAAGGGGTATGAATGATTTTGTAAGTCAGCTTTGTATGGTCTTCTCTGTGAGGGTTGCAAAAGTTGTAGCCCCTAAGAAAGAGAAGTTGGCACAAGCAGAAGGGAAGCTGAAGCTAGCAACAGAGAGCCTCCAAAAGAAGCAGGCAGCTCTAAAGGAGGTCCAGGACAAACTGGAAAAACTTCAGGAGACTCTGGAGGCCAACAAGAACAAGAAAACTGACCTGGAACGACAGGTTAATAATAATAATAATAATGTACTGTATCAGTAAACATATTTAAATATCAATAGGCGTCTTGTGTGTAAAGGTAAAAACACTAATTTACATAGTTTGGAGGGTAATTTGCCATTTGAGCTCTAAATTTACAGACTAGTTTTTAAAAACGACTTATTGATAAGTGCTGGGGCCTTTTTTATTATTTTAAATCAACCTTCAGTGCCGTCAATGTGCTGTATCCTGGTCTGAGTCACTGTGAATGCATAGCCAATCCCAAGATCATGTGTGTATTTTTTTTCAGCACGTAATCTACTTTGGTTGTTGGTGATGATAAAAATCATCTCATTTATGACATTTCTATTTGGTGGCTGCATATATACAGTGTGGCTGTTCATAACTTTTATTTTTTTACCACTTGGAACAAACTTTCTAACAATCACAATCCTGCCCCTTTTGATGCTGTTGTTGTGTCGACCTTTTTCATACAAAATACTTTTCTTTTTAACAGCAGTTTAAGCTTCAGATGTCTTTAAAAAAACCTACAGTACTGTATGGTTTTGCCTTTGTGTGCACTTTTCTTCAGTGCATCATGCTGTTTCTGCTTTGAAGTGTAGAACTAATTTCCAAGCTTACTCCCTAGGTCCACACAGAACTCACCATAAACACAGAGCAGTATGGAGCTGCTCTGATTTGTATATCAGACCTGGGTGTTTTTTAATTTCTTTCTTTTTTTTTTTTTTTTTTTTTACATCATGAAGATCTTTGAGCAACTGACCGAATCTCCTCAGACCTCAGGTCTATCATGCACTGGATCCATGCACTGTCCCTACAAGGAGAAGGTTGGCAAGGTTCCAGCCCCTCCTACTTAGAGCCAACCTGACTGATTCATGAAGTGGATTCATACTTGGTGACTTTTTACAGACTACAGATTACAGACTACTTCACCAGGCCTCCACTGTATGTCAGTATAATAGATTGCACCACTGAGATCAGGGTCAGGGCAGCATGGGAGCCCATCAGGGGAATGTACTTTCCCTGTTTCTGTGCATTTTGTACATTGCTGACTTGAAATATAGCTCAGAGTTATGTCACATACATAAGTTCTCTGATGGTACTGATATAGTAGGGTGTATCAGGGATTTCCACAAGGGTGACTATATGAACCTTTTGAATTATTTTGTGACTTGGTGCAGGTCAAGTCATCACCAGCTGTACATCTCTAAAAACAAGGAAAGTAAAAGGAGGTCCAGGACAAACTGGTTTAAGAATAAGAAAAATGAAAGTCTTAATAATTGAGACTTTCATTAGACTCCAACCACACTACTACCAGTCACTACTGAGGGAATTAACATAAAGGTGGTGAGAATATATAAATACAATTTGAAAAATTGCTGTTCTTTTTGAGGAACTGGGCACTTTTAGCATCTACAAAAAGCTCCTACAGATGTTCCACCAATCAGTGGTGACCAGTATTCTTTTCTGGTCTGTACTGTGCTGGGGATGGAACCTCAAAAGGAGTGATGCCACATGTTTAAGCAAGGTAATTAGGAGAGTGGAATCTGTGGTTGGATTAAAGCTTGACTCGCTGGAGCTGGTGCTGGAAAGGAAGACCTGCTAACATAATATAAAAAAGCCACCAAAGTTTGGGATTTTTGTTCTATGGAAACAAAACTTGAACTTTTCGAGCCTATCAATCAGCAGTATGTTTGGAGAATAAAGAGTGAAGCATATGCAGAAAAGTGCACCCTGCCCACAGAAAGCCTGGTGGTGGCTCTGTGATGCTCTGGGGCTGCTTTGCATCCTCTGGCATTGGAAACCTGCAATGTGTAAGGGCAAGATGGATTCAATGAAGTGTCCTTGAACGAAAAATGACATACCATCTGTGAGGAACCTGAAACTTCAGTGTCATTGGACCTTCCAACAGGATAATGATCCCAAGCATATTTAAAGGTCCACCTTCACTGGGTTTCAAGTGAAGTCCTGGAGGGTTCTACAGTTGCCTAACTTGAATCTGATAGAAAGAAGAAAAATAAACAGTTGCAGTATGCAAACTCAATAATCTTACTGAACTAGAGCCCATTGACCAAGCAATGCTAGATGCATCATGTTTGCATCAGTTTAAAGTAGCTAAAGGGGGCTCTACTAATTACTGAAGATGTTTCTCATCCAGGGGCTGAATAATTTTGATACTGGATACTGTAGTTTACTGTTTAGTTTATTATTTAGCTGCAAGTTAGTAATTTTGGCACTATCTATGTGATTTGTCTTCTTTCCCTTGTCACCTTGCTCTGGTTATTTCTTTCTTCTCAATTTTTATTCTGTCTGCTTTTCCTTTTTTAACCGAGATTTTTTTTATGTCGTGTTCCCCCAAGCATATGTAACATTGGATGCACAGGGGCTTCAAACATCATATGCACATCTAACTCTTCTGGATTTGTTTTTTATTATTATTTTCACATTATATTTTATCATTTTATTGTTTTATTATTTTTAATAGCTTTCCATGTAACATTGAAGGAAAATAAAAAATTTAAAAAAAAAAATAATAAAATAATAAAAATGAGTCCTAGCAACATCAGACACTAGAAAATGTTTACCAATGGATATTAATTTAATTAATTCAAGCCAGGAATAATAAAGGCCTCTACAGTATGTTAGATGATTCTGTTAAATGATATTGTGTTACTATATGCACATTTAGGCCAAATGATGTGAGCTAACCATTTGTGATAGGTGGAGCTGTGTAGTAAGAAGCTGAAGAGAGCAGAACAACTGATTGGCGGTTTAGGAGGAGAGAAGACACGTTGGAGCGAGACTGCATTGAACCTGGGAGAACTCTACATCAATCTTACTGGAGATATTCTCATTTCAGCTGCTATAGTAGCCTACCTTGGGGCATTCACATCAAGTTATAGACAGGTACACACACATATGCGCACAAACACATGCACAGAGGATATTACTGTACATTATATGTATTTTGATATATGGACTTTGTCTGGCATTCGTTGATCTTCTGTAAGAAAGAATCTGAAGTCTGTCTTGGGAACACTGGGTATGTGGCAGAATTACACCCTGAATGGGACATCGGTCCATTTTAGGGCACCATGTATTACCTTATTCACACATAAACATCATTTATTAACTGACAATGAGGTTTCATTTGGAGGGCTGTGTAAATTTACTTTGTCTAATTGTATGTGTGTAGAGTGCTACAGCAGAATGGATCAAGCTGTGTAAGGCCAGAGGGATCCCCTGTTCTGAGAATGTGTCTCTAATGCATTCACTGGGAGAACCGGTGAGAATTAGAAGCTGGACAATTGCTGGCCTTCCATCAGATAGTTTCTCCATTGACAACGCCATCATCATCTCGTATGTACCTCCTCAAATCTATACATACGGGATATGAAATCTCCATCATGCGTTTGCATAGTACTGCACTTTATGGAGTCCTGTATCTATTTGGTTTAACCTCCTAGTGAAAGATATAACACCAATATGTCAGAAAAAAAATGAAAGTTATTAAGTTGATAATGGATTACCTCTGGTGTGAATATTTTGTTGAAACACCTTTTGCTTTAATTACAGCCTTTAGTCTGTTGGGATATTTATCTGACCTTAACTGAGGCAAGTGAAGCCTGCAATTCTTCAGATGTTATTCTGTATTCTTTATGAATTCCTGGATGAGTTGTCGTTATGTTCTTGGAGTAATTTTGGTAGGCTGGCCATTCCTGGTTAGGTTCACCACTGATCCAAGTTTTTCTTTTTCCATTTGTGGATAATGGCTCTCACCATGGTTTGCTGGAGTCCCAAAGCCTTGAATGGCTTTGTAACTCTTTCCAGACTGATACATGTCAATTACTTCATCATGCTGCTATTAATTTCTTTAGATTGCGGCATGATGTGAGATCTTGACTTTGTCAAAAAGGTTCTATTTAAGTGATTTCTTGATTCAACCTGTCTGGTAGTAATCAATGTTTGGCAAGTGAAATTTAACTTAAATTACGTTTTCACATTGACCATGGAGCGGCTGCTTCCTCAAGCCTCCTTTATGACATTCAGCAATCCTTGTGGTGGCATTCCAAAGGGGAGCTTGAGGAGGTAAACCTGGTGGAGGTCTGGAGTGTTTTGTGGACAGCAAAGAGGCCCTACAGGAGTAGGATTTCCAAGATCCACACTTCTCCTCTTTCATGCATCACAGCCTATGCTTTAGAGCATTCCACCAGTCAATTGGTCTGAGGATGGTACATCAGCATATGGATCTGCTTAACTGAACTGAGAAGGATCTACTTTGAGTGTTTACCTGGTCTGTGAGGACAAGTAAAACAACATACTGCAAACATAACCATTTAGTTTCACATTTCTTTTATTAACTTGCAGTCAAAAATGTTCCGGACCATGTTGAGGATTCCATACTGTACATTTGAGTGTTGTACTTGTCCCTTCTTAATTTAAGTTCTTAATCTCATAAGAAAAGTTAAAAAGTGGGTAAATTGGATGTTTGATTTGTATTTCTAAGAAAAACACCTTACATTCTTTACATGTGACTATCTTTCATGGCGCGCTCAAATTTTCTTCTAAACGTTCTCTGCATGATCCACTAATGCTGCTCACATATTCCATGTAAATGAGAAACAGCATTATGGTCTGCTTACTAATAACTGCTGATATGGTCTTAACCCTTAGCTTGACCTTTCATAATGTTTCAAAATAAGTTGGTCTCAGGCAAATTATATTTTAAGTTGGATGTATGAAGAAAGGAAAGATGTTTCTTGCATGTAAGCGTTCTTTTGAATTTTATTTACAAGGTCGTGAAATGTTCCTTACTTGTTTCTCAAACATCTCTCTTCTGGAGGAATGCAAGACGGTGGCCACTGATGATCGACCCACAGGGCCAAGCAAACAAGTGGGTAAAGAACATGGAGAAAGCCAACAGCCTGCACATTATCAAGCTGAGTGACAGCGACTATGTGAGAACGCTGGAGAACTGCATTCAGTTTGGCACGCCAGGTAATTTGCCTCGTATTTACAACAAACAATATACAACAAAATATAGGACTGTAATGATATGACAATAGTAGGATGTGGCAAAAGTATCAACACCCCAACAAACAATTCAATTCATTATTGTAGCCACCTTCTGTTTACATGGGGTATTAATCTGTGTTTTCATTCATGTAAATTGCAAGTAAAATTTATATATGTGTGTTGGTTAACAGCTACTGTTATACCATTGTCAAAATTACACATATTTCTGGCAGAAATTTTTAATTTAGCCAGAAAGGGCAAAATTGAAACGTCCCAAAATCAAATGTGTGGATCAAATGATTCACTGTGGCCAGACCCTTGTGGGAGATAACCACAGGAACAACACCTGCTTATGATCTAGCAAGATCATTAGAGTAAATGATTAAAAAGCAGTTTGAATAAAATAAAAACATGTAATCATTTTCTTATTTGTTAAATAAAAAATACTGTTTACTGTAAGACTGTCACACTCTAATGACACCTAATGTCATACTTTTTGACAATGCTGTTAGCCTGTATTAAGATACATTGTTGATTTGGCTTCCAGCGCTGCTGGAAAATGTGGATGAGGAGTTGGACCCCATTCTTGAGCCCTTGCTGCTAAAGCAGACGTTTAAGCAGTGTGGGAGAGTGTGTATCCGGCTGGGAGACTCCACCATAGACTACTCACCAGATTTCCGCTTCTACATCACCACCAAACTACGCAACCCACATTACCTGCCAGAGATTTCAGTTAAGGTGGGGATTAGTAGCTGGTAAGCTAAATGAGCACAAGACTGATATTCCTTCTTTGTTCCTGTTTATTGTTGTGCAGTGTCCGCAAAACAAGGTCATTCTATCTAAAGTTATATGGGGCGGGGGGATTTTTTGCCTAATTTAGTAATGCCCAATTCCTCCCCATCACTAGGAAGCTCCCATATTAAGCTACTACTACCATACAGTGTTTCCTCCGAACCACGTGACGCCAGCCGACTGCGTCTTTTCGAACTGCTTGCTCACGCACCGTTGGGGGTGGCGTAACACACTTGGTGGAAAACACTATACGCTCCTTCCACTTGCGGGAGCTCACAGACGCCCCTGATTGGCTGTAGAGCAAAAGTACTGCCCAAAGTATGTGGACTTCTGACCGTCTCACACACATGTGATTATTTTCCAAATTGTTGCCACAAATTTACAAGCAAACAATTGTATATGGTGTATGTTATAGAATTACAATTTCCCCTCATTACAAATAACAGTCCCAAAACTGTTAAAGCATGACTATATCCCTGTGCAAAAAATTTGTTCAATGAAGACATGGAGCGTGAGTGTCCTGCAGCCTCACTAAAATCTTTAGGATGAACTGTAACCCTGACTTGCACCATGGGCAACTTCAATCTGTCTGATGTTCTGAATGAACCGAATGAACACACAAAGTGTTGGATATTATAATAGCGAAGACACAATAAATCTGGAATGGGATGTTCGAGAAGAAAATAGAGTGATGGTCAGGTGTCCACAAACATTTGGCACTAAAGAGCAGTTGACACACAAGTACATGTGAATAGGCATTTAGTTTTACATGTTTGTGAATGAATCATTACTTTGCCCAAAGGAAAGAATTGGAATAAATAATTTTAAAAAATCTATTTTTAAATATAACTTTATACATGTGTTTTTACACATGTATGTGTGTGTAAAAAAACTAATTGTTTACCACTAAATTTTTAAGATACAAAGACTAGATTGGCTTCTGCTGTCTAAATATTACTAAGGATTAAGGGATGCTTTAGATAGAGAATCCAATGAGTTATAAAATATGATAGAGTATATAAATCCAGTGCTTTTAATATTTTATTATATAAGCTGCTTGGTTCCTTTGTGCACAGCAGGATAACTAAATATTAAAAACATAAACATAATTATATTTAAAATAAGTAGCCTGATAAGGAAAAAAAACAACTTGATGTTTAGGTGACACTTCTGAACTTCATGATCACGCCTGAGGGAATTCAAGACCAGCTGCTTGGTATAGTAGTGGCTCGAGAGAGGCCAGATCTAGAGGAGGAGAAACAAGCCCTCATCCTGCAGGGAGCAGAAAACAAGAGGTAAAGAACCTTTATTTCCCATTAGTCCTATTATTATTATTATTATTATTATTATGAGTAGTAGTAGTATTAATAAGTTAAGGAATGTTATAGGACTAAAACCAACAATGGGGTTGTTGAGCAGAGTTATATTAACATTGTCCCAAATTGTGAGTCAGAATTTGAATGCTTGCCACCATCATGTATTTACAAAATAATTTTTTTTTTTTTTTTTTTGCTGTTTAGTGCTTTAGATCAAAGATCATTGGTAGAGTTTGTTCCTGCTTTGAGAAAACTTGTAATTTTTCTCTACTGTTGTGTATCTGATTCGTCTCTTTACCTAATGAAGCTACAACAACTACTACTACTTATGATAATAAAGTTATAAAAATAATAAAGTTTTATTAAAGTTGTGGCATAATTTTGAGGATGTTTTGTGGTTTAATAAGTCTACGTTTATTAACTATTTAACATCCCTGATCATTCCTTTCTTTTCCTGCAGACTGCTTCAGGAAATTGAAGACAAGATCCTGGAAGTACTCTCGTCATCTCAAGGGAACATCCTGGAGGATGAGACAGCTGTAGAGATTCTCTCCTCTTCCAAAGTGCTGGCCAATGAAATCTCAGAGAAGCAAGCTGTGGCTGAGGTGACGGAGAGAAAGATTGATAAAACACGTTTGGGCTACAAGCCCATCTCAGTTCATGCTGGCATCTTGTTTTTCTCCATCGCTGATTTGGCCAACATTGAACCCATGTACCAGTACTCACTCGGCTGGTTCATCAATCTCTTTAACTCATCCATCGACAACTCGGACAAGAGCGATGTTCTGGAGCAGAGGTGTGAAGCTACATCTGTTTTGGGATTTTATGAATATATTTTTAATTAGTTGTAGTTTAAGAGGTTTGTTAGTTTTAATTGTCTTGTACATTTTCATTAAAAACATCATTAGGTTTCTTCCTTACTGTTAGCCTAAAAAACATTAGGCTTTCTAATTTTTTATTTTGTTATCAACGAAATGTAACTAAAAGCTAATTGTGTGTAGAAGAATATAAAATCTGTGTGGTTTATATAAAATGTCTTTAGAGGCCAATAATCTCAAACTACTAGTTTGGTATAAGAACTCTGTCTGAAGAGTTTAGATTTGCTGCATTTTAAGAGCTTGAGCTTAAAAAGCATTTAGGGATTTTGAACTTCTATCAGTGTAAGTTAAGATAATAAAAAAAAAAATTCTATATTTTATTAAAATAATTTATCACCATGTACAGTACTGTATCAAAACCATTAACAATATGTAATGTCATTTTTAAAGCCACTGCATCAAGAGTTTAACAAAAGTAGAGAACTTTGTAATCATTTTTAGTATTTTCTTCCTTGCCTATCTTTGTGTCCAGATTGCAGATCCTAAAAGACCACTTCACCCACTCACTTTATGTCAACGTGTGCCGATCACTCTTCGAGAAAGACAAGCTGCTCTTCTCCTTTTGCCTCAGTGTAAACTTGCTTAAACACCAAGGACTTGTGAGTACTGCCTTTCCACAGCCATGCTTACTTAATATGTGCAATGTAGAGAAGTCTCAGTTGATTATTTTTTTTTTGATTTTTCCCCAATTTTCTCCCTAACTTAGCCGTGTCCAATTCCTCCCAATCACCAGGGGGCTCCCACATGAAGTTTCCACCCCCACTCAGTCGGGAGGACCGCACTCTATAACGGGTTTCCCCGACCCACATGACGTCACCGACTGCATCTTTTCGAACTGCTCGCTCACGCACCGTTCGGGTGGCGTAACACAGGGGGCCGTGATTAATGTGGGAGCACTAAGTACCTCTCATCCCTCCCCTCCGACTGCGAAAGGTTACAGCATCACCCGGGGATCGGGATGATAGGGCGAGCACTTTACCACTGCGCCACACTTAACTTGTGCAGACCTTTATATTTTAGTACATGTGTATAAAAATACACTATTAAAAGCATTAAAAAAGATCACTTTTCTGATAAGTGATTAAAAACTTTTGTTTCTGTTGAGGCAAAGGGCATTAAGCAAACCATATCTGAGCACATTTCATCAAGGGAATATATACACTACCACTCAAAAGTTTGGGATCACTCAAATTTCTTTGTTTTTGTTTAGTGGTCTATTTTGTGCATTCTGCAACAGAGTTGGGACTGCGATTTAAAACTATGAAATAACACATTTGGAATTATGCAACAACAGACAGTTGTTATTTTAAGACACAGAGGTCTGTCTTTTTGAAATAGTTCTTGCAAGAACAGTATTGTCAAGTGCATTCGTAAAACCCATCAAGCACCATGATGAAACTGGCTCTCATGAAGACCTTCCCAGGAAAGCAAAACCAAAAACCTACCTCTGTTGCAGAGGAGAAGTTCATTTAGAGTTACCAGCCTCAGAAATCACCAATTAACAAACAGCATCTATGTAGAAAGAAAGAAATCAGGAATGGAGTTAGAAAGTGATCCCAAACTTTTGAACGGTAGTGTAGTTTACCTAATACAACTTTTTTCTTCTTGGTTAACATGATACACCGCTATTTTCAATCAGATCCTCTTCAGTTTTTGTGGTATGAAGGCAGTAAAAGATGTCTGATTTTTTGTATATTTTGAAAATGTGTTTTGATCTAATAATCTTAAAACTGAAATTCTTCTATTCATCCATGTTATACCACATGCCTAGTAAGCCTGGCTGAACTTGAATTTCAGCAATGAGACGAATCTAAAGACTTGTTTTGTTCCCCACTTTTGTTCTCTGCATCTTGACAATACATAATACAGTGTAAAGAACAGAGCATAACATTTGTACATTGTGTTAAAAGTAACATTCTTGAAGACCAGTTCCTGATGTAAATGTCATTAGCATTCTTTATTTCGTCATGTAACATGAAGTTAATTCTTCTTGGTTAAACACAGCTGACAGTTGATCTGAAAAACTGTTAATATATTTCATCTTATATTTTCCTGACTCTTCATCCTGTAGATTGACGAGGTTGAGTGGCGCTTTCTGCTGACGGGTGGCGTGGGTCTGGATAACCCTCACACCAAACCCTGCATGTGGCTGGCCAAAAAATCATGGGATGAGATCTGTCGCCTGGACGAGCTGGATTGCTTCAAGGGCCTACGTAAAGACCTGGAACACATCAGTGATAAATGGAAAGAGGTGTATGACAGCAGGGTGTGTACCGCAGTCTCTGTGCCACAGAGTGAAAATATATGTAAATGCTGTTTAGAAAATAATAGAGGAAAAACCAAGATAGTTCATATTATTTTATTGGACCTGAAGGAACACCATGCAAAATATCTGTGTTAGTTTCTTAAAGCTTGGCAGTGAAAATTATGGTTTAGGTGAGAACTATACATAAATGGGTTCTTGTTACACAGGATCCTCATCACACACCTTTTCCTGGAAAGTGGCAAGAGAAACTGGGACAATTTCAGAGAATGTTGGTCATACGCTGCCTGAGACCAGACAAGGTAAAACAATCATAAAAAGTTTATATATATAGTCCTGTTTGCTTTGTTATGAGTGCTACAATCTGAAACTCCTTAATCTTTTCCTCTTTTTCCTTTTTGATTTCCTTTAGATCATTCCTATGGTGCAGGAGTTTGTGTCCAGCAGCTTGGGACAGCAGTTTATTGAGGTGCCTCCATTTAACCTGGGGAAGGCATTTGCAGACAGTCACAGCTGCGCTCCCCTCATCTTCATCCTCTCACCAGGCTCTGACCCCATGGCAGCTCTGCTGAAGTTT
>JAQMYJ010000036.1:3787643-3799339 GCA_030014305.1 Clarias laeviceps | reverse complement strand
CAAGTCGCAGCACGCCGCGCGCTAAATTGCGGCCTCTCGCGGGAAAACACGCGCAGTCTTAAAGGCGACATCTGTAGAATGAATTAAATTTGTATGCCAAGGTTATCAAGTATGTTCATAATCTACTAAAGTCAAACTGATTTGGTTCTGTCTCTGTCTCTTGGTTAGGGTATTTTTGTGTTTTGCCTGGTGTGGTCTGTGGGTTCCAGTTGCACAGAGCCTGGGAGAGTGAAGTTTGATGGTCTTGTGAGGGAACTTCTTATAGGTGCTCTGTCTGAGAACACAAGAGCAAGTCATGGCATCCTGGAGGAAATAGAAGCACCAAGCAAGCAGCTCACTGTGCCCTTACCTGCTGAGGGGTCTCTCTATGATTATTACTTCATCAAAAAGGTTAGTAGAACCTTGATGAGAAAACACTGGCATTTTAACATTGCCTGCCATCGAAAAAGTTAAATTTATTTTAAACTTGTAAACATCAGAAACGATTTGTTCCCAGTTTCACAATTGTGGATTCCTAAATGTAAGTATGACACATATTTGGTCAGGAGAAGGGCAAAAAGCTAGGTCTTTGGAGGTTTAATGGCCATTTTTGCTCATACAGTAACATTATGAAGTGTTGTTCTCTGTCAAGATAAGATAGCAAGCTGCTGTCTATTATTTAAGTGATAAAATCAAACATAAAATTCTGTTACAGGATAAAAAACAATGGTGAAGGAGTCACCCTAAAGTTAATTATAAAACCAGCCTTTTGTTTTTCTTATACCCCAATAGTTTACTGTTAAGTTTAATTTATGTCTTGGGAGCTTAATATAGTTTGTGCAATTTGAACTGTAATGTGGCCGATAACCGCAAATGAGTTTTGTACCCCTTTTGTAGGTTTATTAACTAGATAAGTAAATACCTGTTTACTATTATTTTATTCATAATGTAGAGATGCTATTTTCTGTTAATGAATGTTTGTTCAACTCTGTAATTTGACTCAGGGTCCAGGCAGATGGGAGATGTGGATCGAGCAGCTAAAGCAGGCACCACGGATCCCCAAAGATGTGCAGTTCAATGAGATTATCGTTCCCACAGCGGATACAGTGCGCTATACAACTCTGATGGAGATGCTAACCACACACCAGAAGCCAACCATTTTTGTGGGGCCCACAGGAACTGGCAAGAGCGTGTACATCACAGTACGTGTCTGGAAAAAGTATATATATCCTTGGATAATAGTGTAGTTCTTAAAGGAGAATAAAAACAGCCCATCAAAAATGTATCAATCATAACAAGACTATGTATAGTATACAATAAATATATACATTTAATTTCCAGTTGTCAAGACTGGCCATTATGTTTATAATAGTTTGTAATGTGAAAAAAGTTTTTTAAGGTTAATTAGCTGAATTTCAGATTAGATGAATTGTGTACTGTATGTGGCACAATCTTGCAAAATAGTTATGTGGTACAACCATTACATCCATTTACACTTGATTCGTTTCACTACCTCACTGGTGGTTTCGAATATATTTAGCACCAATGAGACTTTGCACTCACAGTCCTGCAGTCTTTTGACATTTCTTTGTATATCTGCATAACTTGGTCCAAATCTGTCTAGTGAGATTAATTGACTCTTTTTGTTGCTCTGCAGGACTTTTTGTTAAAGCGGCTCAACAAGGATATATACAATCCTTTGCTCATCAACTTTTCAGCCCAAACCTCAGCCGCTCAGACTCAGAATATCATCATGTCCAAGCTGGACAAACGGCGCAAAGGAGTGTTTGGTGCCCCAGTGGGACAAAAGATGGTATACATTTTCAATACATTCTACATAGAATATATACTCAGCAAGCTAGAATCCAGTTATGTCTGGGCAACAGTAGAGGATAAGCAAATCTTTCATCTTGATACAGTGGAACACTGGATTGTGAGTAATTTGGTCTGCGAGCACTTTGCAAGATGAGAAATATAATTCATATATGAGCAATAATATTTTTTAGCTTGATAAACAAGCAAGGTCTTGACATACAGTTATTTTCAAAAGTGAAGTGCAGGTTAATTTATTTTATTTTTTATTTATATTTTGTATTAATTATTTTTATAGGAATATATTTTGGTTGTGGACTGAATCATCTGATTGTCCATTGTTTCTCATGGGGAAATTTGCTTTGATATACTAGTGCTTTGATATACTGTACAAACACGCTTACGGAATGAATTATACTTACAATCCAAAGTTTAACTGTCTTTGATTTGCTAGAGGTCTCAGTTTAAACACTGCCTAAGATTGTATAAATCGTTTAGCATGGTTCAGCCATTGGGGTGCTGAAGCACATTTTTATGCTTGAATGTGTTTTCTGTGTAGGTGGTATTCGTGGATGATGTGAATATGCCAGCAAGAGAGACATATGGTGCTCAGCCTCCTGTAGAGCTTCTGCGCCAGTGGCTGGACCACTGGAACTGGTATGACATGAAGGACTGCTCCACAATCCACCTGGTGGACATCCAGCTGATGTGTGCCATGGGGCCTCCTGGTAAGACTGGCTATCTCACACAGAATGTGAATAATAACAAGGATCAGTGACTATGTAACATTTATTTTTTCTTTGGTTTGTTCAACTGTTGTCAAAAGAAATGTGTGACTTATGTACTTCCTCTTGTCTTTTTGTAATTCTCAGGTGGTGGAAGAAGCCCAGTGACACCTCGCTTCCTCCGGCATTTTAATACAGTAACAATAAATGAATTTGATGACAAGACCATGCAAACAATTTTCTCCAGAATCCTGGATTGGCACTTAACTATACGGTAAATTACTGTGGTATTATCACAAGTTATAGTGATTTACTTTTTTGATTCTTTAGCTGTATTCCACTTGTTCAGTTATTTTAAATGTGTAATGTTAGATCTGGTAAGTGATTATATATTAAGTAGAATAATTTCTCAAAATGGAGACACAACTTTAGGGTGTAATTATTTCTAATTATTGTGTGTGCTATTTTTTAGTCATCCCTTTCCTGCAGCGTTTGCCATACTCACAACTCAGATTGTGAGTGTGACCCTGGCAGTGTATCAGTGGGCCACCAAGAACTTGCTGCCTACCCCTGACAAGTCACATTATCTTTTCAACCTACGGGATTTCTCCCGTGTCATCCAGGGAATTTGTTTATCTTGCCCAGAGAGTGCAGATGAACCCAAAGCTATTAAACGCTTATGGGTGCATGAGGTAGGAATGATAAAAAATAAAATGTAGCTTAAGACTTTAATATTATAATATTATTTTACTAGAGGCCTGTTCTCAGATATTGAACGAATTAAAACAAAGTTATGGAATACTGTCTGCATTGTTTTAGGTCCAGAGAGTTTTTTATGACCGCTTGGTTGACCCATCAGACCGTAAATTGATGGTGGAGTTCTTGGAAATGATCTGCAAGTCCCAACTAAAGGAGGATTTCCATCAGCTCTTCAAGCATCTCGACTTTGATTCTGATGGACGCGTAACTGAAGATGACTTGCGCAGCCTTATGTTCTGTGACTTTCAAGACACAAAGGGTGATGGCCGAAACTACCTTGAGGTTGGTGACCTCGATCAGCTACGGCAGGTGGTTGAGGCCCATTTAGAGGACTTTAACAACACCAGCAAGGCTCAGATGAAACTTGTACTCTTCCGATTTGCCATCGAGCACGTCTGTAGGATTTCTCGTATCCTAAAACAGCCACGGGGTCATGCACTCCTGGTTGGTGTTGGAGGCAGTGGTCGGCAGTCCCTGACTCGCTTAGCTGCTCACATGGCTGAAGCTGAGCTCTTCCAGGTGGAGATCGCCAAGAGTTATGGCATGACAGAATGGCGTGATGATCTTAAACAAATTATGCGCAAATCAACATTCGGGGATACCCATGGAGTTTTCCTCTTCACTGACACTCAAATTAAGATGGAGTCGTTCCTTGAAGATGTTAGCAATATGCTCAACACAGGTGAAGTTCCCAATCTCTTCGCTGTGGACGAGAAGCAAGAGATCTGTGAACGTATGCGCGCTGTGGATCGCCAGCGAGACCGGGAGAAGCAGACAGATGGAAGTTCTCTGGCTCTGTTTAACATGTTTGTAGAACGATGTCGTAGTCAGTTGCATGTGGTTCTGGCCATGAGTCCAATAGGTGACGCCTTCCGAGGCCGTCTGCGTCGTTTCCCTGCACTTATCAACTGTTGCACCATAGACTGGTTCCAGGTAAGCATTACATTTGTTTTCTAAAGGTCTCCTGGATGTACCAACAACAGCTGGAATAACATTACATACTTAAATTCACAAATTCACAGTAGCTTTACAAGTGTTATTTCAAGTACATGCTTTTTAGGGTGCAAAATCTTACCTTCGTACCTTATTTTAACAGTTTTACTGCTTTATTAGAGCATTTTAGCCATTATTTGTTTTGCTGTTTTTTTGTATAAAAACATAGGGCTCAGGATTGTTCAATATAGAGTGAAAAAAATAAATTCAGCACAAAGTAGTCAATATAATGAACTGAATTTTAGTTCATTTTAACCAACTTCCCCAAATACAACTGAGCGAAAATTTTTAAACTTGGTCTCAAAGGCGAAGGAATAGCACAAATACACACAATCATGAGTTTCAATGGTTGTTTTCAGTTGTTTCTATGACCAAAAAAAGATTCACATATTATTAGCGCTCTTATAGTGGTAAAATTTACAATTTTATAAAAGTAATGATATCTTTTGTTTGACCTGACATATCTGAAAACCCAACTACACAGTTTAAAGTCTGAAGCCTACCTGTTAACATATTTCAGAAAGGTTTCCATATAAAGTAAGCACTTAAATATATTTTTCATTGTCATTGAACTATGCTGAGTTGCTTGCATATATCTGTGCTGCTTGGGTTTTTAAGGTTTTATTATTTGGTAAAGGTTACCCATGGTTCTGTCCACATACATCCACCTAATGATGATCTGGTAATCAAATGAAGATATACAGTATTAGTCTGTCACAGTATGATGTAAAAGATAATAAGCCTACTGTTACATTATTATGAACTTCCACATGCCTGTGACACACACACAATGGCAGCAGGCCAAACAAACACAGGCTTCAGGCCAAACAGAATTTTTGTTTTGTATAGACTAAATAGAGATTTGTCCATGTATTAAGTTTCATTTAACCACCTGTTGCCAGCATTCACCGTGTTTCTTGAATTTTTTCCTTAAGAGCTGGCCCGATGATGCTCTACAGGCTGTGGCATCTCGGTTCCTAGAGGAAACCGAGATGACAGATGATGTCCGTAATGGCTGCATAGACATGTGCCAGAAATTCCACACTTCCACCATCAATCTTTCAAAACGCTTTTTGGTTGAGCTGCAGCGCCACAACTACGTCACCCCAACTTCCTACCTGGAGCTCATCTCCACCTTCAAAGTCCTGCTGGAGTCCAAGAGAGCGTAAGTATCTTTATTAATGTCCATGAATGTTTTCTTTAAGTATGGTGTGTATTTGTATTTTTGAATTTTGGAAAACAACGTTACTTACAGAACGTTACTTATGGAAAACGTTTGAACATGTATATTGTTTTAATAAAATATTATCCTCTCCTCCCCAGTGAGGTAATGCAGCTAAAAGAGCGGTATGAGGTTGGCCTGGAAAAGCTAAACTCTGCTGCCTCTCAAGTGACCATCATGGAAGGTGAACTGAAGGCGCTCCACCCTGAGCTCCGCGTGGCTAGCAAAAAAGTGGATGAGATGATGGTGGTGATTGAGCGTGAATCTGAGGAGGCGGTCAAGAAAGAGAAGTTTGTTAGTGTGGAAGAAGCAGAGGCAAATGAAAAGGCAACAGCTGCCAAAGCCATCAAAGACGAGTGTGATGCAGACTTGGCTGTTGCTATGCCCATCCTTCAGGCAGCTATGGCCGCACTTGATACACTTACTCAACAGGCAAGGAAACAGGCGTGCACATACACGAACACCCACACACAGAAATATAATACAATTATCTCTACCCTCAAAAGGACTTTACTTTAACAACCCAAAACTTTGTCTGCCCTTCTGTAGGATATTACGCTGGTGAAGTCCATGAAAAACCCTCCAGCTGGAGTCAAACTCGTGATGGAGGCCATTTGTATCCTCAAAGGCATAAAACCTGACCGCATCCCTGATCCTTCCACCCCGGGCAAAAAGATTGAGGACTTCTGGGGCCCAGCCAAGAAGCTTCTAGGTGACATGAAGTTCCTGCAGAGCTTGCATGAGTACAACAGAGACAACATTCCACCTGCTTACATGGCGATCATCCGCAGCAAATACATCACAAACCCAGACTTTGTCCCAGAGAAAATCCGGTCGGCATCAAATGCAGCTGAGGGCCTTTGCAAGTGGGTCTGTGCTATGGATGCTTACGACAAGTGAGTTTGTATAACATAAATAGACAAGCAACCATCCCAAATCATACCACTAAGTGAATGATTCATACTGTATATAGTCCCGACAGCATGGTTTAACTAAAGGTGTTTAAAAGTTTATGCTAAAATAATTCATTCCAATAATGTCTTCTCTTCTAGGGTTGCGAAAGTTGTGGCTCCTAAGAAAGAGAAAATGTTAGAAGCAGACGCTAAACATAAGCTAGCCACAGAGAGCCTCCAAAAGAAGCGAGCAGCTCTAAAGGAGGTCCATGACAAACTGGAGGAACTTCAAAACACTCTTGTGGACAAAAAGAACCAGAAAACAGAACTGGAAAATCAAGTTAGTCAGAATAATAACAATAGAAACAATAATCATTTGTCTATGTATCAGTAAAAAAAGGGTTTTAAATCAATAGGCACTGTTGTAAATAAATTTAAGCATTAACAAAGTTATACTATATAGATACTATATAGAATATTTAAAGAACTTTATTAATCCCAGAGGGCAATTGCTTATTCTTGGTTACAGTTTCTTACAAAAGTAAAACATTAAATCCCTAGTTGCACGCTAAACATAATTTAGTACACAGGTATTGCACATGTGAGGGAAAAAGAAAAAGGAATTGCACAAGTTATATGGGTAAATCAGAACTTGCACTTGACAGTGGTATTACCGAAGAGTATTAGTAAATAAATATTGCACAGGTAAATTATACATGTAAATCAGAACTTGCACTTGAAAAATGGTATGGCCCAAGAGGATTGGTCACTGGGAGAAAAGATCTCTTGTAGTGCTCTATAGAACACTTGGTGGTAATCTGTGTATGGCTGAATTTGCTCCTCTGGTCGGAGAGAACACTGAATAGCGACATCCACATCTGAACACTACATCCACAGTGTCAAGCTCCATTCCTAGCACCGATCCGGCCCTTTTAATTAGTTTGTCCAGTTTATTTCTGTCTGACTCTTTAATGTTACAGCCCCAACAGACCAAAGCATAACATAATATAATTTATAATAGTAATTTAAAATTTCATTATGAGCTATAAATGACCTATATTTTTAAACAATACAAACTCTGCTTTGGTTATTGGCAGTACAGTTAAGTGATTTTTATTTTATTTTATGCCATGCTCCTTATAGCATATTGAACATCCTATGCAATGTCTAATCTCTTGCCCGAATGCTACAAAAATATTTTATTTTTGTATTTTTTATCAGGCCTTTTAGAGCCTCTTTGCCAGGATGATCAAGTCCCCCATGTCTGATGCTTTTGTTAAAGTATAAGATGTCACTATATTATAAAAGGTTTGGCCCAAATAATGTGATGTGATGTGATGTGATGTGATAGGTGGAGCTGTGTACTAAGAAGCTGGACAGAGCAGGACAGCTGATTGGCGGTTTAGGAGGAGAGAAGACACGTTGGACTGAGACAGCATTGAGCCTCGGCGAACTCTACATCAATCTAACTGGAGATATTCTCATTTCAGCTGCTATAGTAGCCTACCTCGGGGTTTTTACATTGAGTTATAGACAGGTACAGGCACACAAATGAACAAAAACACACACACACACACGCACACACACACACTGTGCAGGCATATATCCATCATGTAACAAAACTCAAGAGGTATTTGTTTCGTCAGTACTTGGACTAATATCCCCCCCTCCCCATACAAAAAAAAAAAAAACTCCTTTCCAACTGTGTTTGACTGATGGCACTTAGTTAGTAACCTAGTAACCCAGTGCATGTTTCTGGAAACTTTAAAGCACTTTTATGGAAGTTTAAAATTGCATGCTCATACAGTGGAACCTTGGATTATGAGCGTAATTTGTTCCGGAAGCAGGCTTGTATTCCAAAACACTTGTAAACCAAATAAAATTTTCTCATAAATAATAATGGAAACTCAAATTATTCATTACACAGCCCAAAAAATAAATACATAAAAATAATTAACACAAAATATAAAGTAAAAATAAAACAAATTAACCTGCAGTTTACCTTAAAAAAAATTAAAAGTAAATCCAGACAGATAAGTGTTTCCGTTTGTGTCCGTGCAGGCGCTGTGTGTGTGTGTGTGTGTGTGTGTGTGTGTGAGTGTGAGTGAATCTAAAGTAAGCTCCCCTCTCCCCCTTCTTGTCTTCACACACACACAACAAAAGCAGAGGGAAAAAGTGTGTGTATCTGTGAAGGCGAAAGTAGGAGTACACGCGCGCACACAGACACAAAGATCAGGCTGATACAGAGAGAAAAAATGGATCTTTAACCTCTCTAATGAGACTTTCTTTTGCTTTACACGCACGCTGTACACACATGCATACAAACAAAAAATATGTTTTACGCACACACACATGGTCACAGTGTTATAGTAAACAGTATACCAGTAAGAGACGCGAACTAAGACCCAGCAGGAGAGACGATTACACACAATTCCGTGGCACAAGAGAGAGAAATTCCGTTGGCTCAGTTGTGATCACGTAACGCTCTGCGTCAAAACAAGAAGCGCATGCGTGATACATGATACTCGGTACTTGTAAACCAAGACTTCATTTTCCAAGTCAAAATTTATTAAAAATATTTCACTGGTTCACTGTACGATACACTGTACAGTGTATCATCTACATTAATGGGATAAGCCTGATAAGAGTTCCTCTGATGAAAAGGAGCCATTAATTTTATTGCTTCTTCATTGCTAACATATTTTTTTAAATGAGTGGAACAAGGTCTGTGCTGAGGGAATAAAAGGCTTTTGACTTTGCTTTGGTATATCTTTCCTCCATCCTAGCCTTTAGAAGTTGCTTGAGGGGAAAAAGGAGGAGGATATAATGTATGAGTCATGTTTTCGGAGATGTAACTTAAAACTATTCAAATACATTTGTTTTTAATTCTGCCTTACTGCAACTTCAATGATAATTTAGCTTTTCTATACAAAATGTAAGACGTTTTGTGTCCATAACTACCATCGCTTAACTTTTAAATAAAAAATAAGCGAATAACAAAATACCCACCCACTCTCTTCAAATAGAGAGAAAACCACCCTGACTAATTTCTAGCAATTAAAGAAATCACCTAATTCAGAAAAAAAATTACTTTAAAATGTTACCCAAATAAGGGAAGTCCTTCTCTTTCATGGTGGTTCCAAAAAAAAAAATCCTAGGGGTGCACAGTGTATTTATTGTCTATGTCGATTGTCTATGATGAGTCTTTATTAAAGCCAGTTGAAGCTCCAAACAAATGGTGCTCCGGCAAAATCACGTGACATTCAGGGAACACCCCGAAACAAGGTTTGATTTGGAAACTCCATTTCTGCTCGGCCTGAGCTTCAGCGATTTAGTGTCATGTGTATCATTACAACTTTATTTTCTCTAAACCCTGTATGTGTCCCACAACTAAGTCTGTGCGGGTTTCCCTGTCTTATTTTGCTGCTCACCTCCTTCTCTAGTTACCTATTGCAGTCTATTCGCCAAATCCCTGTTGTGTGAACACTTAACAGCAGTTATTGCATTCCCCTTGTTCTCACATCTTTTATAAAAAGTTTATAAATCGCCCTCTGATTCTGTTGTGTCCTGCTTTTGGGTCTGCACACGTTCTCAGCCAAGTTCTTTATTTCATTTCTTGTTTGATGGAACCCACATCCCAGGAAAAATACATCAAAGCCTGGTGCAGGATGATGTTGTATACTTAGAATTGTGATTAAGGGTACAGGAGGGTACACTTTACTTTTTTGTGTAAATAATGGAATTAATAATGCTGTTCAAGGTTTCACATTTTATATAAACATTTAAGTTTTTTTTTTAATTGTTTATTTGAATGTGCATTTGTAGAGTGCTACAGAAGAATGGATCGAGCTGTGTAAGGCCAGAGGGATCCCCTGCTCTAAAATTGTGTCCATGAAGCGTTCTTTGGGAGATGCTGTAAAAATCAGAAGCTGGAACATCGCTGGTCTTCCATCGGATAGTTTCTCCATTGACAGTGCCATCATCATCTCGTATGTACTTCCTCAAACCAATATATACAGGAAATGTAATTCAGATCATGTGTTTGCCTGGTATTGCATTTTATGGAGTCCTGTATTCAGCACCCATGTGACTCTTAAGACTTGATATAGACGTTTGGAATGACACCTAAAGAGCTGAAACTACATAAAGAAATTTTATTGTCATTATATAAATACAATGGCATTTGTTTGGTATCTCTCAGAGATCAGCAGCAATAAAGAAAATGTGAGAATAAACAAAAAGATAATTCCATGAAAATATAAATATAACAATATACTGTATACAATGGAATATATGTGCAGTGGAACTTGGATGGTGTAAATAGTGCAGTGCAAACAGATATTGTCAGAAAGAAGAAAGTATTGCTCAAATCAAGTCTTTACAGTAGTGGATGTAAAGTGTTCAGTGCATTAGCATCAAATTGGGGAAGAAGGGGGAAAGAGGGGATGGGAGAAAGAAGGGGGGAAGCTTAGTTCATTTCTGTCTGTGGGTGCATGACAAACAAGCCAAAAAATCTTAAGCAACAGATTCTTAAGATTTTTACAACGTCATGAAATGTCCCCAACATGTTTGTCTTGCATCCCTCCTCTACAGGAATGCAAGGCGTTGGCCTCTGATGATCGACCCACAGGGCCAAGCAAACAAGTGGGTAAAGAACATGGAGAAGGACAACAACCTCCAAGTTATCAAGCTGAGTGACAGTGACTATGTGAGAACACTGGAGAACTCCATTCAGTTTGGCACGCCAGGTAATTTTAATCAACTATGTTTTTTATCAAATTTCAAACAAAAAACATAAAGTAAACATGTAGTGTGTGTTTCAAGGCACACTTGTACTGTATTTATAAACCCCTTACAAACCCCTACACCTCCCACCCTCCCCATCCCTACATGTCTAATAAAGGCTAGACACCAGCATAGGAGGGAGACTTCCACAGGGAGCTGGAAGTCTGGGTTTTGTATCCAAAGAATAGTGAAGGTAAAAAATGAACTACTAATAAGGATAGGAATAAGACTAATAAGAAGGGGATTAAACTAAATTTATATGAAAAAAGTTAAGGAAGGGCTCCCACATCTGTTGGAATTTCAAATCTGAATCACGGATTGAGTAATGAATCTTCTCCAGGGACAAACAGGACATAATATCCCTGAGCCACTCTGCGCGAGTGGGTGAGGTGGCATCCTTCCACTTAAATAAAAGAGAACGCAGGAGTTAGAGGGGAACATTGGGACATGGGGGAGGACATGAAGTTAGTTGGTGTGAGAGAAGAGGATGCAGAGGACAGGGTTAGATGGAGGCAGATGATTCGCTGT
>JAQMYJ010000036.1:3760025-3776588 GCA_030014305.1 Clarias laeviceps | reverse complement strand
GCCTGACCTGCTGCCTGAAAAGCTTTTCCCATCAGGGTAGATGAAAGTCTACACGGCTTGGAGGGAAGTGTTGGCTTCTTCAGGGAGGATGATGTCCCAGGAGAGAGATAGCCTGGTAGCGTCTCTTCTATCTGGCGCATCATGGTATAACCCAGCGCTTCTGCATCAACGATATTCGAATAAATCGAAGTCGATGGCACGAAAACGCGGGATGAATAGGGCTTGCTCCAAGAGCCAGTTAACTCTTTATGGAGGTCAGTAAAGAAAGGGAGAGAGCATTGTTGAGGCTCCGCCCCTGGCCACCCGACGGAAATCTGTCATCTAGTTTAGAGGGCTTGGGGAACTTTGCTCCTGCGGCCAGTCAATATGCAGCCGTCTTATTGGTGAGTCAAACACTCTTTTGTTCTTTGTTTTGCTTGCACACACACACGCGAACACAGTGCATCCTGAAGACAAAAAGATCTGAGGAATGTTTCCGGTTCACTCCTATTTATAACCTGCAGGTGCGCTTCATAAGATGACGTCACCTGACCGAGGTTATATATGCCAAGATTTGCCGTGTTTGATACACACATGCTTCACAACCGGCAACACAGAAAGATGTTCCCATAGCGTTTTCACGCAGCATCGAGTGTAGCTTTTGAAAGGGAACTATGAACTCGTACACTCTATCTGGGAAACAATATGCACTACACGGAGACAGAAATGTGTCTATACTTCCTATAAATGTCCATAGCTAACAGGTCTGTGACAGAACTGGGACCTCTGAATCTGTAAAGCAACATTGGTTTCACTATATGCGTCGTTCTAGGGAAAAACACACTGTATGACGCAGTGATGACACAAAAGGCAGGAGCCTTATGACACAATACTACCTTGTCACCGAACTTATATATCTCCCCACTGCCCCCTCATAGGACCACCAATAAATTGAGTAACCAACCAAATGTAAGTAGGAGGAGCCTCAGCAGTCCTGCCACATATATATATATATAGAATTTCAACACTCCAATACTGAAATATCTTAATGAATATCTTAATGAAGATTAACTCCCCCAACTCATTGGTCTCCTACTCCGACCTTCTAGGTCTACGACTTTGGCCGTTAACTCAGGTCATCTGTAGCAAGTTCTAAGGAGGGTAAGCGTTGGCCAGGGTCCTCCACTTTGGCCTGAATTTGACCTAAAGAGAGCAAAATTGGCCGAGCTCTCTCAATGGGCTGGGATGGGAGACACTTAGTGCTCTCACATTAATTACAGCTCTACGGCCATTCAGGAACGTCTGTGAGCTCACGCAAGCGGAAGGAGCAGATAGCGCTGTCTTCCGAGTTTGTTACGCTTTACGACGTCCCGTGGTTCAGAGTAAAACACATGCTAGTCTGCGGCCCTCCCAACAGAGTGGTCGTAGTAGCCTTAATGTGGAGCCCCTAGTGACGGGGAGGAATTGGACAAGACAAGGGAGAAAATAAGGGAAAAATCCAAGAAAAATCTAATAAAAAAAATAAATAAATAATAATAATAATAATAATTGTTTTCCAGTGCTGCTAGAAAATGTAGGTGAGGAGCTGGACCCCATTCTTGAGCCTTTGCTGCTGAAGCAAACGTTTAAGCAGCGTGGGAGTGTGTATATCCGGCTGGGAGACTCCACCATAGACTACTCACCAGAGTTCCGCTTCTACATTACAACCAAACTACGCAACCCACACTATCTGCCTGAGACTTCAGTCAAGGTGGGATTTAAAAACACACATACTGTATATACACAAGCATTAAAAGACAACAAACATAAAACATAATTGGACATACGTATATAGCCTGAGAAGAAATTGTCTTGTGCCAATGAATTATACAAATTCACTTTGGATGTTTAGGTGACACTTCTGAACTTCATGATCACACCTGAGGGAATTCAAGACCAGCTGCTAGGTATAGTAGTGGCTAGAGAGAGACCAGATCTAGAGGAGCAGAAACAAGCCCTCATCCTGCAGGGAGCTGAAAACCAGAGGTATGACCAGAGGAGGTCTTGTTATATATTGGAGAGGAAGTTGTAGAATTTGCTTTGGAGTTTGTGTTTATTTCTTAAGACTCCTTATAGTTATATTTCTTCTAACAAAACAGCTGCATTGGGCAAAAGAGTTGCTTTACAGAGAAAAAAGTTTGTCAAAGAGTTTTTGTCAAAGCAGGAACAAACTCTACCCAAAATCTTATAAAACAAAGAGATATTTTTTGTTCTTGTAAAGGGACAATGGTAGCAAACATTAAAATTCTGACCCATAATAATTTTGGACAATGTTCTTGAAAAAATAATAAACCCCAGGGTAGTAAGAATAACTTATTTACAATATTTACATTGGGGAGCATCACATAACCCAAATGTTTATTTTACCTCGACTACTACTTCTACTACTACTACTACTAATAATAATAATACTAATAATAACAATAAACATTAAGTTATCGTTAGATGTTTTTGACTAAGAGAGTCTTGCCCACTCTACATACCTAATAATTCCTTCCTCATCTGGCAGAATGCTTCAGGAGCTTGAAGACAAGATCTTAAATGTACTCTCGTCGTCTGAAGGAAACATCCTGGAGGACGAGGCAGCTATAGACATTCTCTCCTCCTCCAAAGAGCTGGCTAATGAAATCTCAAAGAAGCAAGCTGCGGCTGAGGTGACAGAAAGGGAGATTGATGAAACACGTTTGGGCTACACACCCATCTCAGTCCACTCTGGCATCTTGTTCTTCTCCATTGCTGATCTTGCAAACATTGAACCCATGTACCAGTACTCACTCGGCTGGTTCATCAATCTCTTTAACTCATCCATCGACAACTCGGACAAGAGCAATTTTCTACAGCAGAGGTGTGAAGCTACTTTGTTGTTTTGTTTAGCAGAAGTTCTGTATTTTGTTGACATCCTGTCATTTGTCATTCTATAGGAGGTTCATATGTTAGTTTCAATTGTCCTAAATATTTAAAATATTATTTTAGCCTTAAAAACCTGACAGATTGCTAGCTGTGTCGAAAATATTATTTAAACCTGCTCTCTACCTAGATCTGACATTTTTTTTGGCTGCCATGTATTGTGGCAAAAAAAAGATTTATCTAAGCAATTAGTAAAAAACCTTCCATTGAATAATTGCTGCAGTGATTAATATGCTTCAGGTGGCAACCCACACTATCTGCCAGTTAGGGCAAGTCATTTAAAACTAACTGATGCATTGAGTAGCTTCTCATTACCTAAACAACCAAAAGGCATATCCAGTGGTTGTGCTAAACATGCTACTCTGTTTCTGAAGGGTCAAAATGTTGCCCTGCATCAAGTAAAGAAAACAACTAAGGAGATTGCTGAAACCACTAAAATTGGGTTAAGAACTGAAAAATGCATTATCAAAACCTGGAAGGATAATGGTTACTCATCACCTTCGAAGAAGAAATGTGATCAGAAAACATCTTGAATGAGTGTGATGGGAGATCACTTAAACTATGTAAATACATCTGCTGATGCATCTGGACACATCTTCAGTGATGTTCCTGGAGTCATTGGGTGTTTCGGGTCTTTCAACATCATACACCCTCAACCAGGTGACCCAGCCGGGGTTGATCAGACCCTAGCTTGTGTCCAGATGGCTAACTAGCTACCATGACTCCATGGTTGGCCTCTCTTAAGCCATAGCCACCTTGAGGCCCTCTCTGCCGCTTCGGTGGTACTGCGGATAGCTCTCCTCTTTCGCTCTCCAATGATGCCTAAACTACTTAGGGCTCGGGCTAATGAACGGGCCGCCAAACTGCTTCCACAGTGACATCATGGTGGCTGCAGGCCATTTAATCCGCCTCCGATTTGACTTGATGTTTAAGGGATTAGTTGACAGCACTTGGAGGTTCCGGGCACTGTGGAGTGACTCCGGGCCAGGCTCCTCCTGCGTCTCACCAGGTTGAGCACCTGTGCGTTGTGTTGCTCCTGCTCCCAACAAACACTTCATCTTTGTTTGGTGGATTTTTAAGCCATGGATGTTCTTGCAGACTTTACCACATGTACAATGTCTGCTCATTGTCGTTTGTCCGTTGCCTGTGTCTGTTACCAATGTGTCCATCCGTCTTAAACAGTGAAATCAAATAAAAGGAAAGAAAGAAAAAACAGTATAACTCAGAGGTAGATTTAATAATGAAAGTAATAGCTTTTTCACATGCAAAATTTGAAGATAACTCAAGGGATTGGGACTACACAGCTGTGTAGTCTTTAAAAAAAAAAACACTTATCAGAGAGGCTCATAAATTTTTTTATTTTCATTTACCCTGAATGACCAGGTCTTTAAATAAATGTTTTTATGTTCCCTGATGGCATGGGTAGATTTTAGAAGGAGTCCAGACCGTATCCCATTGAGAATTTTATTGGAATTTGCTGGAGAAGGCTTAATGCAGCAGCCCAACTCTCCTATCATCAACGCAAGACCTTAAAAAAAAATTTATGTAGCTCTGGGACTCAGACAATATGTCCACAATTAATCAGTCATTTTAACTGGTAACACAGTGTGGGTGTGCTGCATTTAAAGAGCCTTTTATGAACTCTAGAGTGGTTTAACTAAACTGGATGTTGAGCTTACTGTATATTACAATAAGATAATATGTTAAACAATTTCAATGGTTTTTAAAATAATCAATCATTATGTTTGAATAACAGTAAAAAAATATTTATAAAAATTTATAAACACATTGCACCAGAATTAAAAAAGAATGTGTGTGCGTGGTTGTCCAGATTGCAGATCCTAAAAGACCATTTCACCTACTCGCTTTATGTCAATGTGTGCCGATCACTCTTCGAGAAAGACAAACTGCTCTTCTCCTTCTGCCTCAGTGTCAACCTGCTTAAACACCAAGGACTTGTAAGTTCTGCTTTTCTACATGTGTTAATTACATTAAGATCAGTTGGCATACGTAATATAATCGTCAATTTAATAAAATTTTATTTATATAGCGCTTTTAACAATGGTCATTGTCACAAAGCAGCTTCACAAAATTAAAAGGAAAATTATGAAAATGTGTATAAATCATAATGATCAGATTATCACTGATGAGCAAGCCATGGGTGACGGCGATGATGGCAATCAAAAACTTCCTGAAATGAAATAGCAAGAGGAACGAGACTCAACAGGAAACCCATCCTCATTTGGGTGATACCAGATAGCAGTGTTTAGCAGATGAAAGTTTAATATAACAGATTTTTACTGTAAGTTAACGTAGAGTCTGGTTCGGCTGGATGTCATAGGATGTCACCAGAATGAGTCAGACAGGTGCAGAAGGCAGATGGGGGTCTGGATCGCTGGGAGCTCATGAGCAGCATGTGTAGCTCCAAACCATCACAAAAAGGAATCCAGCTGGAGGTGTTCCTTCTCTGAATGCCTCAAGATCCTTGCAGGGTTGGCTTCTGTCTACTAGAGCTGGCACAATCTTCAGATGCCTCGGGATGGGTAGAAAAAGAAAGAACAGGCGGCAAAGAATTAGTATAGCTGTTATGCATGATGTTAGCAATACTAGATGAGAGTGCACTCTACCCCCTTTAGTAGATTTTGATTCTGGAGAGTTTTTTGGTATTAATAATGTTAGAATTAATAATGTTTAGAAGTGGCTCTCCAGCTGTATGTATCACTTCTTTTAGTAATCTAGTTGGAATTGGAATCGGAACACGAATGTTAAAGTCTCTTACTATTAACTCTTTAAGGAAATCGACATAGGGCCCCAGGGGTCTATAAACGATGGCCGGAGCTTGATATAGCAGGGATTTATTATGTATGTTAGTGAGTGCAGCATTAGGATAAACACTTCAAATAATCTTGACCAGGACTTTTGATATAACTTTTTGTTACACAATGTTGTGTTCATTTTGTAGATTGATGAGAACGAGTGGCGCTTTCTGCTGACGGGTGGCGTGGGTCTGGATAACCCTCACGTCAAACCCTGCAACTGGCTGGCAAAGAAATCCTGGGATGAGATCTGTCGCCTGGATGAGCTGGATTCTTTTAAAGGCCTGCGTAAGGACCTGGGACGCTTCAGTGATGGATGGAAAGAAGTGTACGACAACAAGGTTTGTTTAATAATTTACCCCACCCCATAGTCATGTAGAAATAGATGAAAAATATGGTAAGGAAAATAATAGATGAGATGATGAGTTTCTCTCTTAATTTATTTTATTGTGTTTATTATGATTTAAGTGATAACTATATGTACAAGTGTGTTTGTTAAACAGGATCCTCATCACACACATTTCCCTGGAGAGTGGCAAGAGAAACTAGTACAATTTAAGAGAATGTTGGTAATACGCTGCCTGAGACCAGACAAGGTAAAACAACCAGGCACAAATATATGCCAACACATAAGTTTTGAGTGCTAAAACCTAAAACCTTTTGATCTACAGTATATATGTTTCCCTTTTTTCCATGCAGATCATTCCTATGGTGCAGGAGTTCGTGTCCAGCAACTTGGGACAGCAGTTTATTGAGGTGCCTCCCTTTAACCTGGGGAACGCTTTTTCAGACAGTCACAGCTGCGCTCCCCTCATCTTCATCCTCTCACCAGGCTCTGACCCCATGGCAGCTCTGCTGAAGTTTGGAGATGAACAGGTTAACATTAATCCTTCTTTTCAATATTTGTAAAAGAAAGTGTAATATTTTACACTGAAGTAATATACTCTAAAATTATTGTATTTAAAGCACATTCATTTCTCAGTAGTGTTTTAGCAGAATTACAGCTTTATGTTTTGTTACAGTTTTGTTTTGTATGCTTAGCACTGTGCTTTTCCATGTTGTTCAAAGGGCTTCACAGGCAACAAGCTGACTTCTTTGTCACTAGGACAAGGCCAGGGTCCCATTGCAATGAATATGATTGATGCAGGAATGAAGGATGGTACCTGGGTGGTGTTGCAAAACTGCCACCTGGCTACTTCCTGGATGACAACGCTGGAACGAGTTTGTGAGGTACTGCTGGATAACATGGTGTATTTGTAGTGTTACTTGAATGGAACTTCAAAACAGAGCCTGGACGTAGTGTTTGAAGAAATGTCTCAGATGATAATAGTGCAGAGAAGTGACAGCTTTTGAATTGGTTAATTTTAAACATTCCTAATTCTTTTTAGGTAATGAATATGATCAATTACATTAAAATTAAAATACATTATAGACCCTTTGTTGGTATACTAAGAGATACATTGTTTGACCTTATTTCCCTCTAGGAGCTTAGCCAAGACAACACTCATCCAGAATTCCGTCTGTGGCTCACGAGTTACCCCTCACCTAACTTCCCTGTGGCTGTCCTTCAGAATGGTATCAAGATGACGAACGAGGCCCCCAAGGGCCTGCGTTCTAACATTGTCGGCTCCCTTAATATGGACCCCATCTCCGATCCAGAGTTCTTTGACAGCAACTCAAAGCCGGCAAGTCAGGAGTTTTATAAAAGGGGTTGGGCTATGGTGTAATATCTTTATAACAAAATGTTTTCTTTAGGTGTGTTATTGTTAATTGTGTGTTCACAGGTTTTGTACATGTACACATTTAAATTAATTTTTTTTGTATGTATGTTTTTTAGGCGGTGTTCAAGAAGCTTCTGTATGGACTGTGTTTCTTTCATGCTCTTATTCAAGAGCGAAGGAAGTTTGGACCCCTGGGCTGGAACATCCCTTATGAGTTCAATGAAACTGACCTGCGTGTCTCAGTTCAGCAACTGCATATGTTCCTGGACCAATATGAAGTAAGAATACACACACACACATACACACACACACACACACACGCACACGAACACAGTGGATATACCTCTGCTCCTCTGCACAGTCCATCCACTATCATCTAGCACTATAAATGTAGGGAAAATGAAGCTGGGAAACACTGCCCAATCGAACACTTATTT
This sequence comes from Clarias laeviceps, assembly GCA_030014305.1. NCBI lineage: Eukaryota > Metazoa > Chordata > Actinopteri > Siluriformes > Clariidae > Clarias > Clarias laeviceps. The sequence continues at coordinate 3,768,689 of JAQMYJ010000036.1, read as the reverse complement.
GAGACTTATAGCACTGTTTACGACCATCACCAAAACACGAGCCTTATATTTTTTTATTTATACCTTAGAATATCACCTTCAAGATTTTTCCTTAAATTTGACACCTGACTGTATATTTAGCTCATTCATACTTAAATGACATCACTCTTTCTTATAATTAAAACACCCTATACACAATATAAATATCATATTCCATTTATACATGCTGTATACTTACAATTATTTTATTAATTCCAAATCCCTAATAACATAAATTACACTGTAGACAAAACTGTGTTCATGCTTATTCTCATGGTTACATTCCAATGCAATTATATAATATGAGGAGCCGTAAATTGTGTTTCAATTAAAATTATATGTATATCAACATTAGAACTTATATTGACATTAACTACACATACAAATAAGGAGGAATTTAATAATTGTTTAATTATATACATTGTGGGATACCAGTTTACAAATCATCTCCACATATAGGAACAATATTTATCTCTTCCAGCCTGACTCTATAAGCTGCTTTTATTAATTGTTTTTGCTGTTTGTTTTAATTTTAGGATGTGCCGTTTGATGCTCTGCGCTACATGACAGGAGAGTGTAACTATGGAGGACGTGTGACCGATGACTGGGACCGCCGGACCCTCCGCACTATCCTCTCCATCTTCTACATAGATAAGATCATTGAAGATCCAGAGTACAAGTTTGACCCAAGCGGGATTTACTACTCACCGCCTGAAGGAGATGTAAAATCTCTCACATGCACACAGATCTCTTTTTTGGTTACTGTTATTGTGTAATGTTAGATTTACTAATATCAACTATTTCAATAAATTTTTCCACTAACTCTTTTGCAGAATCGTGTGCCACACAGTCGAATTTAAACCTCGAATTACCAGAACCTGATTTGATGAATAGATTTAAAGATAGAATGTTGCAAAACGGTGGCTGTAAATGCACCATAATTTTACTATCTCTGCTTTCTGGATCTGTGCATCAGGAAGTATTTTGTTTCTTTTGCAGCTTATCAGCTACATAGAGTACACCAAAGCACTCCCACTGTACCCGTCACCAGAAATCTTTGGAATGAATGCCAATGCTGACATCACCAAGGACCAGGTGGAGACGCAGCTCCTCTTTGACAGCATCCTGCTCACTCAGGTTAAATTAAATGTTATTGCTTAAACCTGAATTTTACAAATTAGTTTCTCTTGATCCTGAATGAAATATAATGCAGAGCTTAGTATAGTTCATACACAGGGAAGTCAAATGTGACCGCTACATTGCTATCTTTACCAGTCTCAATTTTCAACATTTTGGACTTCATCAAATCAGGATCTGTAAATAATATTAATATGAGTAAATCCATGGTGAGTGGTATGTGCATGAAATACAGTATTTTACAGAATAGCTTTGTGATTAACATTAATGTCTCAACTTACTGAAACTGTTGACTTATGAAAAAGGGCTTCTTTCTACTTGCTTTGTTTATTGTTTGTTAATTTGTTTGTGTATATTTTACTTATGGGATTTTTTAACCATGAATGCAGACTCATTGTCAATCTAGTCAGTGATTTTCTGGCTTGTGCAGAATGAACTGCTAGCAAAGATGCCCTGGTGTTTATCTATGGCAGTAAATTGAATAACCTTGCTAATCCATCTTTTCTCCTATATCTCTTTCCTACAGTCTCGGATGACAGGTGGTGCTGCATCCTCTGACAACCAGGATGTGGCTACAGACATTTTGAGCAAACTGCCAAAAGACTTTGACACGGAAGCAGCCATGCGCAAGTTTCCCACCAGTTACAATCAGAGTATGAACACAGTGCTGGTGCAGGAAATGGGTCGCTTCAACAAGCTTCTGCGAACAATCCGTGACTCTTGTATCAACATTCAGAAGGCCATCAAGGTCAGAGTATTAGAGAACCTTTAGAGATACTTTAAAGTCTTAGAGGAACCTTAAGGACATTTTAGATGTGCCTTAAATTGTATGAGGAACCTTAGTGAATCCTTAAACAAACTTTAGAATCTGTGTGGAACCTTAGTAAAACCTTAGATGAGCTCTGAGGTACCTCATGGAAGCCTGTGTGGTAGTGTGGTATAGGAAAGATGCCCAAGTTTTTATCATACTTTTTGCTAATATGCACAACACTGAAGATTGACAACATGTGCCAGATCTTTACTCATTCTTTCTGTGCTGCAGGGGCTGGTGGTGATGTCAGCTGAATTAGAGGAAGTAGTGACAAGCATCTTGAAGGGTCGTATTCCAGGAATGTGGATGAAAAAGTCATACCCAAGCCTCAAACCTCTCGGAGGATACGTCAATGACTTTCTGGAGAGGCTCAAGTTCTTACAGGTAAGCTTGGGATATCCTGAATTATCTGTATGTGCCAGAGCTGCACATTACACACAGCACTGACCTAATAATTTTTCACTGAACTTACAATATCCTGTAAGCATGATATTTGTTATAACCAAGTATATTTTTGAGGTATTTTAAGATGACTCTGTAGTGAGTTAATAAAGATTGTGGTTCTATCAATCTCTTAGAGTATAAGGTAGCAGTGATCATGATACATAGTTTGAACTGTGTGTTTACTTTGTGTAGGACTGGTATGACATAGGCACACCACCTGTGTTCTGGGTGTCAGGCTTCTTCTTCACCCAAGCTTTCCTTACCGGAGCTCAACAGAACTATGCTCGCAAACACGGGATGCCCATCGACCTGCTCTCCTTTGACTTCGAGGTCATGGATGACATAGAGTTCACTGAGCCGCCTGAGGATGGTAATCCACAAAGAAACAGACAGAAACAAAGAGCTGTTTATTAGAACAGCCTCAGTTGGTTGTAGCACGAATTCCTTAAGGTGTTACATCTGGCTGATATACTTTAAGAGACAATCCACAACTATAAGATCATTGAACTTCTAATAATGTGACCATAAGCATGACTCACCAACAATTAAGACTGGTATTACCAGGCCCAGTGTGTGCTAAGAAAACATTTCCCATTCCACTAAACAACCAATACCAGTGTAAAGTGGTGACACAAGGCAGGTTGCGTCCATGTTGTTCCTATTAAAATAGCTTGTTAGGTTGAGATATGGGATATGGTTGGATCAACAAAAATAGAGAAACTAAGACAAAATGTACATGAACGAGAGAGAGACAAATCTAGCATGTTTTAAAGTCCATAGTGATGAATGTTTATATAACCTATGGTGTTACTTCCCCTCCCTGGCAGGTGTCTACATTCATGGTTTGTTTCTAGATGGGGCTCGCTGGGACAGAGAAAAGAAGCTTCTAGCAGAATCTTACCCCAAGGTCCTCAATGACACCATGCCAGTGGTAAGTATTCATAATTTCCTCATGTATTATTTACATACTATTCTTTTTTTCTTTTTTTTTACATTACTGTGCATCAACATGTAACGTTACTTAATCAACAGGGTAAAATTTCATAAATTAAATACAGCATTCTTACTGTATGCTGTTTGTTACACATCACCATATTAGACTGTTCTTCAGAAAGGTCAGAGCTCCTTCATGCAGGAGTTTCACACAATATGGCTACAAAATGGGTTGCATATATTTACTAAACTTATTTTTGTCCAATATATTAGATAATATAACAATAATGTATTATTAACTTTATACTTAGTATTAATAGCTGCAGGATTACATGCTGCATTCTTGACTAAGTGTGAAACTCCCTGCTTCCTAGTAGGACATTTTTATTTGAACAGCTCTACAGCTTGTAATTCCTATTCAAGAGGTCAGAGTTCTCTTAGGTCTGTTAAGTGGCAAGTTTCATTATAAAAAGCTTCTAGGTGGAAGGCTGGATAAAACCAAAGTTGTTTGTGTAAGCTGCCCTTAAAGGGAACTATTTTCACAAGAATACATTAAATGTGAAATATTGAAAAAAGCTATGAAATTTAGGAAGAAGCTACTTGCACTTATTAGAGACCATAACTACCTTAGTGTAACAGCACACCTAATCAATGACAAATAGCAACAGCACTCATTCACAATTGGCTAGCACATGCTTCATTTTCCTGAAGCATGTGTTAGCCAATTGTGCTAGACAAGTTGAAAAGGAGATAAGAGAAATGGTTTCCATTATAGAAGCAGACAGGACTCATAACATGACTGTGGTGGAAGGAGTTTACCATTCGTTTTGTTAAATGTTGATGTTTCAGATATCATAAAACTTCATAATCTGTTTCCTCTAACCGGTTTGTCATGCATTTCACATTTTCAAACATTGCACATTTATAATACAAGTAATTAAAAGTACGAGTATTTAAAAAAAAATAAAAAAACAAATATATATATATATATATATATATATATATATATTTTTTTTTTTTTATTTCCACATTGCGGATGTAGTTTAAGTCTTGCTTTTAGGGGACGGTCATCATGAGAACAGCTGACCTTTGTATCTTAAAATAACTACTGACTTTTGTTGTTACTTAATTACCTAATTCCATATGTATTATTTCATAGTTTTGAAATCTTCAGTATTGTTCTAGAATGTAGAAAATAAATCCCAAAACCAAAAACATTGAATTAGAAGGTGTATCCATGTTTTGGATCATTGCCCCAAAACATTTGACTGTATAGGATATTTTTATAGTGTGTCACTGTAATTATTTTGCTCTTTTTCTGGACACATGTATTTATTAGAAAGTCTTATGTAATGTTTCTCCTTATTAATTTGCTCTGTTATAGATTTGGCTTAAGCCCATGAAGAAGCAGGACATCCCTAAGCGCCTGTGCTACATTTCCCCAGTGTATAAGACGAGTGAAAGGCGGGGGACGCTGTCCACCACGGGCCACTCCACCAATTACGTCATCTCTATGAGCATCAACTCAGCTGTACAACCTGAGCATTGGATTCGTCGTGGAGTTGCTCTGCTCTGCCAGCTGGATTCATAAAGAAGCAGTAATCCACCAATTATATAAAAATAAATAAAAACATTGTCAACTAATACTGTTAACAAAAACACTCATCTAAACTGTTATACAGTTAACTAAAACAATGTTAAATTTACACTGATCAGCCATAATATGAAAACCAGTATTATAAAACTAGTATTTTGTATCTACTGCCTGTGCATTTACAATCCCCTCTGACCTGTTGAGGAATGGATTCTACAACACTTTTAAAGGTGCCCTGTGGTATCTGGCACCAAGAAGATAATAGCAGATTCTTTAACATTGTGTTGGATGTTTAACAATGTGTCCTTGTGATGTAGGGCTTCCAGAGATCAGACTTGTTTTTCCATCACATCCCTGGAATGCTTGATCAAATGAATATCTGGGAAATCAGATCACCAGTTCAATACTTTAACCTTCATCATGTTTTTCAAGCCAACGGTTTTTACAGGGTACACTACCTTGTTAAAAAAATCCCACTGTCATTAGGCAATAAAGATCGTGCCACAATGGATTGTTGTTCTAAAAGAATGTTTTGGTAGATGGCCGAGAACATCAAAATGTCAAAGTCTTGACTTGTTAAAGTAAATCAGATCTTTATGCTTAGCCTATCTTCTTGCTTCCAACACATCAACTTTGAGAACTGACTATACATTTGGTCCAAAATCTATCCCACCTTTGACAGTGCCATTGTAACTAGATAACTATTATTTATGTATTTATGACTGATTATGGCCATTAAGAATGTGTGTCTTGAGGAAAGGGATCTCACGAGCTGCCGCGGCAGTTGTGAAGTTTTCAGGCACATGACGTACGTTACCTGTAGGGGCAGTCATGTTTCAATCTTAAGTATTGCGTGTCTACTGAAGCCAATAATGTGTTAATTTCTCTTAGATGGCTATTGACAGCAAGCGACAGAGCTCATAAACGTGTCAAGCTCAAACTGTAAATACTGATATGTATTTATTCTTCATTTTCTTCTCTCCTTATATTGCATCAATAATGATTCTTCTTTGAGACTTTCTCCATTTATTATTATTCTTATTATTATTATTATTATTACCTTTGATTTTGCTATAAATACTACATGAAGTGCTACATGATTAAACTTAATGCAAATATGTTAATGTCATTGTAAATACTGACATGACATGAGTCATGCTTTGCCAATCCCTTTTTTCTCTTTGCAAGTGTTTTTGTAAATGAAATGATATTGTAGCAACCCAGAAAATAACATATGTACATAAAAGATTTTCATCTCCACATGCGTTGGAGTCATAAACATCACCCCCCCCTTTTTTTTTGCATGCCCATGTGCCCAACAGAACCAAAACTCCTTGAATGGAGAAACAATTTTCAACAAAATTCCTTAACTGCCTTTATTGTAACGTTATTATGTCGATAACATGTCCTTATTGCACTTTTTTCTCTTCTTTCTTTTCTGTTTGTTCCATTTCCATTTTTATTCCTTGAGCCTCTTTGAAGACCTGATTTTAATAGTATTTTTACATATAACAAATAGTGCATTTGTTTAGTAGATTACAAGGGCCATTTTTATGCTTTTTTGTGCTCTCTTTTTCATGATGGTTTAAAGTTAAAGTGGCAAATTGGGGGTTTTAAGATGAATTAACAAGACCGAGCTGACGTCTCTGCCAGCAAAACATCAAATAAATAAACATAGAAATGTTTTAGTTTTATCCAATAAACACAAAAATACAACAAAATGGTAATCTCAAATTAAAATTTTTATTGAAAAAAATAGAGTTTTTAGCTATTTCAGTGTATCCACGCCGATTATTAAAGAACTTCAAAAAATGGTTTAAGTTTAATCAAATAAACACAACATACCACAAATGTATGATTTCAAAGCTTTTATTTTTTTGGATCATAAATGCAGTTTTAGTTACATTCCAGTGTGTCCACCCTAATTTTTAACCACAACTGGAAAAACTTTAAACAACCTATTTATGTATTTATTACATGCCTGTTCTGTAAGTATCTCAAGCCAGAATTTATTAATGGCAGCAATTAAATCTGATGTTGTAAATTAAGGATGTCTTGAAACATAATGCAATAAGTAGTTTTATTTTTTTATTTTTTTTAATTGTGTAAAAAAATCATGGGTTGTGTTGAGAGTGATTAAAAAACAATACAAGCATGTTATAAAATCTCTGTCTTTTCCATTCCATAAAAAAAAAAAAAAACGGTAACAATGTCAATTGGCTCAGGTGACACCAGGTTATGAATATAGTCTTTCAGAGCATGCCACTTCATCTCAATGGGGTTCATGTCAGAGGATTCTTCGAAAATCTCTTCTCACCTTTCATTCATGATACAGTAGGTGTGAAGTTATCAAACCACTTTCGTTGGTGGCAAATAGGGGTTTTTAAGGTGAAATAACAAGACAGAGCAGACGTCTCTGCCTAAATTTTTTTCTCCAGCAAAACATAAAATAGATAAAAAATAATGTTTAATGGTAGACTTCATAGTTGGATTTGATACTTTTAGATTTTGATACTTTTCTTTTTATTTATGGACAATTGTATCATGCTTGTTCTATAGAACTAGTTCATTAAAGTCCTGGGCAGTGGTGGACTGGCCATCTGGAGCACGAGGAGTTTTTTCCGGTGGGCCGACCCAGTCAGTAGGCAAATCTATTAAAAAATGACGGATATCATAATATTGCATCTCTTTTCTACGCAGATAGATGAGTGCACAAATCGCACGGATGAAAGCGTGTTTGTGTTCCCCTGGTCTTTGGTATGTCTATAGCAACAAAAGAACAAAACAACTAAAGTATAACACTCAGAAAGAACCTTTAGTTTGGGGTGAAGTGACTGGTGACTACTGTAACTTTTTTCGGCAGAGACTCTGTTTCACTGAATAATCCACAACTTTTCATAAATATGTAAGACCTATTGACACCTGACATTTCCAGGACTCGTAGTGATGTGTCAGTTGTTCACACCTATACACTCAGATTCCTCACACAAACACGTTTCTTCTGAGAAAAAAAACAAAAAAACATGAAGTATGGTTTCTGAAACATTCATTGAAATGCAATTCTTATGAACACAAAAAATAAACTTTACAGCAAAATATTATATATTATATTATATTATATTATAACTTGAATAATGTGGCTCAAAGCGGAGCGTGCTGTTGCATTGAAAAAGCCAGAGTTTATTTAGCAAGTAGCCTATATATTTGAGTTTGTTGCATTTCTGGAGGAGAATGTGAGTATTTTATCGATAAATCTGGTCTTGATCTTGATCTTTCATGTATTTATTGAACATACACATTCAAAACGGTAGTGAAAAAAAAAAGTAAACTAATTGGAATTAATAACTGGTTTACCTCACCTTGGCAGCAAAAATATTAACCAATTCAATTTCAATTCAATTCAATTTTACTTGTATAGCGAATGAATAAAGAATTATTTAAGTTTGTATGGAATGTAAATGTGTATGAATCAAGATGATCAGATCCCTGGTGAGCAAGCCGAGGGCAACAGTGGCAAGGAAAAACTCCCTGAGATGGTAGTAGGACGAAACCTTGAGAGGAACCAGACTCAGCAGGGAACCCATCCTCATTTGGGTGAAACAGAGAGCAGGAATACTGTGTGTTAGTTGGCAGGCAGTTCAGCATAACACTTGATGTTAATATGGAGTCCAGGTAGTTATTGAAAACTCAGGTAGACTTGTAGGAAGTTCCAGTCCTGAACTATCGA
>JAQMYJ010000036.1:3681090-3695488 GCA_030014305.1 Clarias laeviceps | reverse complement strand
GAGTCTTTTCTTTTCCAGGTATATGTTCAGGCCTTTCAGGATAAGCTCCAGGAGCTCTGTGCTCTTCGTAAGGTTCTCCAACATCTTATTGATGCCAACCACAGCCAAGACACGGTTGTCCTAAAGCAAGAGACAAAATGAGCTTTAGAGTCAGTGTGAATGCCTGATTTAAATTTTCTAAGCTATGTCAGCTGTAAAAGAACTGCATTCCAATCAACACCTCCTATTCACGGTTTTACTTCTTCAGAAAAACAGCTTTTCTTACATTTCTATAATGTACTAAATGTGAAAAACCTTTGTCTGTCTTCACAGTCCATTAATACTAATCATTCATTACTAATTTATAAACTCTTGAGATTCAGTTATTTAAAACTTCATTAATATTGTAAAACAACTAAGTATATATCATTAGAACTGCAAAGTTCTACATTTTACCACTGACTTAAGATTTACATATATAATTGACCATTATATAAATAACCTACCAAGCTGACTTTTTTCATGAGTTCCCTCCAGGTCTTATCCACTGTGGTAAAGAATTGTCCCTCCTCTGGCATCTGGGCCATGATGTCTGGAGAACTGAAAATGGGCTCCAGGTAGAGCCATGTACACTGCACCTTTAGCCATTCGTCTAAAATATTCTGCAGCAGCAGCAGCTTGCCCTCCCAGTCGCTACAACACAAACCGACAGATTAATCCATCTGTCTAACAAACCACATATTTTGCATTATGAATTTCTAACTAATAATATAAACCAGAGATTGATAGTAGACCCAGATTATTATTTACCCCTATACTCTATTCTTTAAGGTTTTGCAGAGTAAATATCTCTTAATTGTCTCTAAAAGATACTGATATTTTCTATTCTTTAGTCATTTTTGCATTATTAACCAACAGTATTGGGGGACGTTACTTTTTAAAGTAACTATTTACATTACAAAATTACTGTCTTTAAAAGTAACCAGTTACATTACTGCGTTACTTTCTGATAAAAGTAACTAGTTGGAATACTTTTCAATTGAAGAAAATGAAAACTCCTTTGAGATTCCTCATGCATGTTGTTTTAGTGAAGACATTTATAATTATTCTACCATCACTCAGCGAAGTTTGGCCCATAATCTGTTAACTACTAATACCCCGATCTCACCTACGCGGTTTTGTGCGGTGGCCATAAGTACGGTTCATCATGATTCACTGCGAGTTTTGGCGCTGTGTTTCCGTGCGTCTGTTCTCGCATAGTCAAATCACATAGGTGAGATAGGGATATAACAGCAGGAATAACAGAGGGGTGGGGGGTTATCAGTGGCGGTGCTTGTAGAACAACTTTCACACACACACTAAGGGATTGGGAATGACTGCTGTCTGGCTCACGGATTACATAAATTGTCTAAATAACGGATTACATTTTTGAAAAACTAACTAAATAATTGAGCACTTAAATGGCGGACCTATCGCGTTAGATTACTCGTTACATCAAAAAAGTAACTTTGTAATGAGTTACACCCAACACTGTTCACCAACCACTTTAAACGACTGCTTCACATTCAAATCCAGAACCTTGCTGTATCTTGTCTATGAATGCAAGTGATGTTAGACATATTAGAGTTCTTCTCCGTAAACTTAGTGTAATTACAGTGTGTAATTTGCCTTAAAAACCACTTACAGTATCTCTGCCTCAAAGGGTTTAATAAATGATGAGCCACGCATCGTCTGTGTTTTGACTATATGATCATCTAGCAGCATCTGGATCTCATCCACTGAGGACAGAATGGATGTGCCAGATTCACGGTAGGGTAGCAAGTTGAAATTAATTTCTGCCCATTCCTCAATCATGTTCTCCATGGCCTTTTCCAGTGAGTACTCTTTGCTGGCTGCTTCGTTGATACCCTCAAAGTTGGGCAAGTGAACCTCAAGGTGCATAGAAATGAAGTGGGACATGTGGGCGTCCTTTTCTGAGGGCTTCAGGGAAAAACCCACTACAGCTGACAAGGCCTCCCAATGGCGGTCTCGCAAGCCTGGATTACACAGCACCTGGAGGAGAAAGATATTTTTAGATAGACTACAAAATGCTCTATACTGAAGCCATAAACCCAGCTTTCTACCAGCAAACATTAAAGTATTAGCATTAGTATTAGTATCAGTACTTTAGATCAAGAAGAAGCAAATGGCATATCATACCCTCCTCTCTTATTCCTCTCTTATTATACACGTGTGTTATAAGAAACAGTACACGCACACTTTCACACACACATACACACACAAACACAAAATAAAAGCTTTACGCGCACACACGTGATCATAGTGTTATAGTAAACAGTGCATGTGCGCACGGATGTTGATTATATGAGTGAGAGACGCACACTGAGACTGAGCATGGGAGATGATTAACCACTATTACACAAGAAACGCATGCGTGCCACATGATACTCGATGATACTTGGTACTCGATCAAGACTCGCTCGTTTTTCAAGTCAGAATTTATTACAAAGTTTTGCTCGTCTTGCGGAACAGGTTAAGAAAAAAAAAATTGGGGGGGTTTTGTGTGGCAGCTGATATTCATTAATGTGTATGCAGTACCTGAACTAAGGGGATGTGCTGCTTGAAATCCTCAGTTTGAGCCTTGACATTGGTAAGAATTTGAAGAGCCATTGGTGAGTCCTGTAAACTTTTTTCCAGTTTGTTGAATGAGCGCCAGTAGTTGCTAACATCACCCTCCACCTTGTCAGGGTTGAGGGACGTAAGGGGGCCTTTAAGCCAACGACGATGTTCAGTCTGAAACTCTGTAGCGGTCTGGTACAGGCGAAGGAAGGGGAGAAGCTGGTCATGGACTGTCTTACGTAGAGGGTACTGGGTGACGGGCCATTGAAATACTTCTTCTTCTAAATTGAAGCCATCAATCTTGCAGAGAAGAAATCAAAATAAAACTGAGGTGAAACAGATGCTCAGGTCAATCTGCTTCTGCATATTTGTTTATAATAATGTTGACCATTATCAAAGCCAGCGTTAGGGTATGCAGGACACATAGAACTAGGAAACTGAGATTAATTTGAACAGTTGAAGTTTATGATTTAAATGCTTTAATGAGACGTAGTCATTTACTGGAATGAATAAACAACCTGGGTTTTTTCCTGACTTACTTTTTCCATGGCCGTCTCCAGCCTGGAATTGAGGATCTGAGCCTTTTTCAGATACATGCCGAGTTGAGATGGATCCCCAAAAGAGGGAAACTCCTCCATCTGCTTGGCATAGCTTTCCAGGTCTTCCACAAACTTCTTGCACCGCAGCTGTGGGCAATAAATGAAGTCATTAATATCAGATCATAAATGCTAAGACATCTCCTTGTTCTAACTGTTGTAAATTTGTGCCTCATTAAATTATGTTTACTTTAGCTTGTTTGCTGTCTCTTGTTTCCCAAAGTGTATACATGATAGTCGCATACATAGGCCTTCGAAATTAATATTTGGGTTACTCCAAATTTGGGGAATGTTTCTTTGTTGTGATGTCCCTATGTGAGGTCCCTTACCCTAAGGAAATCCTGAAATTCCATAGTCTTCTCCATAACAATCTCCTCATGCTTGGTGAAGATGAAAGTCATGCCCATGTAACACTGGTAGGGCTTTTTGTTCAGGTTTATGTTTATTGAAGAAATCCCATAACCAGCCAAGAAGCAGATACGATTGCTGCAATCGCTGAGCTGGAGCTGCATTTTGGGCATCTCCTCCGTTTTAACCTTCTTGATGTAGGCCTGTAATGAAGGGAAAATAGGAGGTCAGAAGTAGAGTTTAGTGAAGTAAAACATAGTAATAAATCTGGAAGTACAGTATCACCTTAAGAGCAACAAGCTCTTGTGTGTTTGAAGGAATGCTTTTGGCTTTTGCTTGGATCTTCTCAAATTCTTCACATAATCTGTACACACACACACACTAAGTACTTGTTATTTATTTGTTGACTGTTTCTTTTCTGCTTTATTGTTGGTCATGGATAAAACACTATTGTCATCTCTTTGGTTTGAATTGTGTATTGGATTCCAACTGGGAGAGAAATATTAGCACTCACTTTTTACTGCAAGTCTGGTGGTCCTTCAGCAGATGGGCGACCAGTTTCTCCCTGAGTCCCTCCGCACGATTTACTAGTACACGGATAAGCTCCTGGCAGTGTAATTCAAACATACCAATGCGCACAACCTGTCAGATTTAACAACAATAACAAACTCTGTTTAAATCTCTAACCCTATTAACATGTTTCGCAAATCTTACTAATAAAAGATTGATTTGAGTTATAGGATTGTATAGTATTGTTACTTTCATAATTATCGGTCGGTTTAAAACCAATTTCAATAAACACTATTTCATTGTGTTATGGTTCTAAATTGTTGTGTGATTTTTAAATTCGTTCAAAAAACACTGATAAAATCATTGACAAAGTTTTTTTTTTTTCATGTACTGCATCTCATTTACCAGTCTAATAGGAAAAAAATGCAAATATGGTGAAAATAAAAAAAAATGCCTCTTAATAAGTATTCAAACAATGAAAGACCTCAAAACACACAAAATGACCTTGCTGTAGTCATACTGGATCTCATCAGCCAGCTCCTGGTAGCGTGTTGCCTCCGTTATTAACTCCTGGTAGGAGTGTTCCTCCATCAGGAACTCCTCTACATCCTGATTTGCTTCTTGCGATACCAGCAGAGCAAATTTGTCGTACAAGTGCACATGTTTAGTTGGCAAAATGCTCTCCTCACGTATCACCCGCTGAATTTCATCCTTTTGTGCCTGCAGCATCTCAGGCCGGATAACAGGTTTGAGGATTTCGTCATGCTCCGTGCCTGGCTACAACAGAAAATCAAAATACAGCACTGTGTAGAAAAAGTATAGTAATCATTGTATGAAACATCAAACAAGATTGTGTTTTCCAGCATTTAGGGGGGCAAAAATTTCCATTTCCTTGAGAGAAAGCTTTCAGAAATTGAATTTAAAAGAATTACTCTTACCCATTCTGAGTACATATTTGTCTCGACTCGAGGCACTGAGCTGATGCAGGTCAACATTGCATCATAGACCTTAATCAGAATGTTCTCAAAGTCCTTGAATTCTGGTTCAAATAGGATCTTGTTCTGCTTCACGACCAGCCGCAGCACAAACCCAGGATGCTCATAGGCTTTCACCGAATGCTTTACAGACAACATGAATTAATTACATGAGGTCAAAGCAAAAACTTTTAAAGGACATTAAATGCAACATGTTTTAAAATAAAAGATGCACAAACATACAAGAGAAAAGTATTACCCAGAAAACACATTCAACAACACTTAGTTTAAAAGGCATACCATATGAGAAGAATCATGTCAGGCACAACTAGCAAGCAAAAATGCTTTGTCAGTTAAATGTTGTTACAGATAGTGTTGCTACAATATAGCATGCAATAGTAAATTTGGTATTACAGGAATAAATGGAACTGATTTGTATTGAGCAAGTGACAATAATTTATTCAACAAAATCGAACTAAGCTTGACTAAACTGATAATTCACTCTTTATGGACATAAGAAGAGAAGTGAGTTGATAACTGCATGTAGGGACATGTTATACGTATATACATCAATACAACTAAAGGATGTTTTGAAGGTAATGCCTACAGAGGTAGGTTTTTGACTAGAGATGCATAAGTGACTGGTAAACCTGTAGATGTTGAAAATGTGAGTCATGCCAGTGTTTTAAACGTGATATCAAGCTATGAAAATGTAACCTCTTAATCTTCCTTTCTCCTCAAGCCTGTTACCATTTCCATTAGTATATCTGCCATTGTTGAACAATTCACAGCACTGTGCTTTAAGGGTAACAACCCAATAATAAGCTGGAAGTTTAAGAAGTTAACATCAGCACATAGCATGCAATGTAGGTCTCACTGGATCTGGAACTATCAGGTGTGTGTAGTCATAAATGGACTCCAAGGCCAGATTCTGGAGCTGAGAAGACATTAGAGCAGCTATGCAGTTGAAGAACGATTGCAGCCGTGGTGGATCAGTACTGTTGGGTACCAAGTTGCGCCGGCTTCCCTGGTAGCAGATTTGTTGTACCTCAGGAATCCACCTGTTTTATCAAAAAGGGTTCTTGTTCAGTATTTCTCCTATACAGTACAAACTATTCTATTATCTCTACCACTATTATAAGAGTCAGCCAAAATATTTATACATAGGAAAAGAAAAAAAACTATTATACATATTTTAATATTAAATGTGTTGCTATACATTATATATTGATAGATATGGTAATATTATAATAACAATATGATAAGATTATTAATATTATATTAATATAATATATATCATACTATTTTTCTTTTTTCTTAAGTGTGTATACATTTTTCTGTAACTCTGTATATTACATAAACATAGGCAATTTCTATTTCTTACATTCACAACAATATTTATGTGAATTATAGAAATTGAGTATAATTGAACTGAGTAATTGTTTTTAGCATTAATTGAGCATTTAATTATAAATTAACATAAAAAAAATCTAAATGATAAGGATATAAGATTCTATTGGTAGTACCTGCTGGGAGGTAAAAGTAAAAAAAAAAAAAAAAATAGCCATTCGCTTACTTGTTTAGCAGAGTGGCCTGAGCACTATCAATGTGTTTGTTGACAATCTGCTGAAAGGCAAAGAGCTCCAAAGCCTCCTCTTGTGTATGGCACTCTGTTACATCCAGAAGACGTAAATCTCTGCGTAAAAAGATGAAGATGAAGATGAAAACAGAGACAAAAGAAGAATTGAAGACAACATTTTATGGTCTTCTTCAAATCTTGAAACTCTCAAAAAGCAGGACATAAACGCATATACAGAACAGTGTTTACACTTACTTGAAGGACATATGCCACAGCTTCATCACAGACTGCATGATGGGGTTGATGGCATGGAGATTCTGTCTCATCACTTTTAGCACCTGATAGAAAGATGCTTCCCATGGTTTGGGTATAACTGCTATCCTGAAAGATATTATAATTTAAGAGATTTTAATCACTCCTTTGTAAGATATTGTGTCTCCATCACCTAGTGGCAGACGTATTAATAAAGGCAACTTAGTATTAAAGGAATTAAAACAATAAAATCAAGCTGCAGTTACAGGAACATAATCAGCAATATGGCCCTAACACTTTGCATTGGGCTGCATCACACAACCCTGTAATTCATCACAAAATAGGATTATTATAATAGGACGCCATGTCCTGCATTATTGCTCACATGGTGTAGACTATGTACCTTAGATAGTATAATAAGTATAATATTATATTGGAATTCAGTGAGATTGGAATTCGTACTCTTGTCTGTGAGGTGGAAGTGTGTCCTCTTTCTGGTCTTCCATCTGTTTCTGTTCTTGTAGCAAAAAATCCACTGCAAAAGGGAGGGGTGTTGATGTTATAACTACATTCATGGGTGGGCAATACAAACTAGTTTAGAAGTCATTTGAAATAACAATTTACTATCATACACTATTGTTTTTTTCTAAATTGCATCACCATAGAAGTTGCAAGTGAAAAAACACAATTTGTTTAAAAATTGCTAAGAATTGGCTATGCAGACAATCCAGATGATCAATAAATGATCCATTCAATTTATGGGTATAAAGAACATCCTTATTAATTAAAGCTATAAATAATGCTAGAAAGAGTTGTAGTGTTACATTCTATAGGTGAAGTATAGGTAAAGCATGCTCTCCTCCATCAGTTTATATACATACGTATACACTATATTACACATTGCTTACGTATAGCTTTCTTTTCGCTCAGCCGATACTCATCTATTATCTCATATATGAGAACCTCAGTGGATCTTTTTAATCTCTTCAGGTGACATGGTACGCGGCTCAAGATTGCCTCCATCCAGGAATTTTCCATAGAGCCCAAGAACAGCATATCAATTCCGTATTGAATGAAGTTATTATATTTCTGGGGGAATAAAAATAATAATAATCACATACTTAAGCTTATATTTTTACTGCTGCATGAATATTATCGTGTTACAATACAAGACCATTTCATGATTAATTTAATGGCAATCACATTGTACTGTAGATCACTGTGCCTTGTGATTTTGTTTAAATCTGCATTCTGTTTCTAAATGTATTACCTAATTATTTTTTATCATGAAATTTTATTATTTTTAACATGAAAGTTTTACAGGCAGAATAAAATGCAGTTTTGCTTATAGTAACTACTTACCACCATTTTTGCAGATGGTGTTTGAGAACTGTGTGGCTCTTGTAAGCCTTCTTTTGTGTCTGATTCCTCCTCCCTATGCCAATCAAAGTGGAGAAAAAATATTATTAATAAATTATAAATATAGCATTTAAAGATATGTTCCTCCTTAATAGAGACATTATGTTAATTCTAAACTTAAAGGTATGATTGTTTTCTCAAAGTTAAGTTTTTATGCACACTTAAGGGTCCACACTTATGAACGGTCTATTTACAGCTCCTGCTCTGTTAACATTTAAGGACTAAAAAAGTTAGGTTATTGAATAGTAGAAAATTAATTGTTTTACCATTGCTGATTTCCTTTTAACACTGGAAGAAAACTCACATTTACATTTCAGCATTTGGCAGATGCCCTTATTTAGAGCGACTCACATCTTAGCAGTTGAGGGTTAAGGGCTTGCTTGGTGGGTAAATAAATATTTCCTATGTTATTAAGAATCGAGCTGCTCTGCTTTCTCAAGGTTGGCCTAATTAATAATTGCAAATCATCTTAAAATCACATGCAGCACATCAATGTCCCACAGAAAACCGTTTAAAAATTTTGTTATACTGGAAGGGGAAAATAGACTGCTAGTGTCTTTTTTTACATGCTTACAACCCAAACATTTTTCAAATGACAAACAACCACAGTTGTATACTATACTGTTTTTATATATATATAATTTATTTATTTTTATTTATATTTATAATAACTCCTGATAATCAAAATGTGCAAAAAATTAAATACTCATTAAGAATTTGGTGATGTTATTAGTGCTGACAATTTCGAAAAATAATAATTACAAGAACATATTGACAAGATTCCTGCGAAGCTCCGCGCGGTCTTTTAACATGTCTGTATAATGTTCGAAGAAGTCCAAAGTCGTGACTGTACTGCATCTTCTGCTGTCTGGTGGCTTGATCCAACGTGGTACTTCTAATGGGAAAAAAAGAAGTAATCAGTTGAACTACTGATTTCACACAACTCAAGAATTCCTCTCTATCAGTAGCAATACAAATAATTGTAAATGGCAAAATTTAAGGTTATTGTCTCTATTGGCATTTTCACATATTACGAATATGATGTAAAGTGGTCTCCTTACTGAAAATCGAAGCATCCGGTTTCCATTCCGTCATGGACACAGGTCTCTCACAACCCTGAGGGCACAAGGCCTTCACATGAGAGAATATCTGTTCATACAAACCCTGAAACAATACTGCTTTATGAATAAAAAGAAAAATTAATTGTGCCCTTTTATCACTCACCCCTAAATATTGTGGCAGGCAATTTAAGGATGGCTCTGGGAATTCTTCCGCAGACAGATTTTTCCTACCTGTATCCTGCATAGAGGAAATTTTTTTTTTTTTTTTTTGGGGGAATAATGCACCTACTGATTTATTTTCTTTGAAAACTCTAAATGTTTTTTTTTTTTTTAATATAATCGAGATGCAGCTTTTGGAAAGTTTTAAAGAGATCCTTAGCTTATCATCATTGTGCCTAATATCTTCCACATGTGGCAACACTTGGCAACCAACAATGCCAAGTGTAAACCAGGCTTTTCTGCTTTTTATGGATTATTTTATATAACAACACATGTCAGTCAAAAGGAATATTCTGTTGATGTATTTTTTGGGTCACATGTTGCATATAACATATGATAAAATTTTCAAATGTAGTCCTGTATTATGAATCTGGACCTGTATTGTGAATAATAATGACTTAAGATTGAATTGACTATAAACCAGGTGAATAACAAAATACACAGGTAGCCTATCTATTGTCAGTGTCACGCTGCCCTCTAGTGGTACGGCCTGAACATTTTTTGCTGTTCAGTACAGGCTCTAATATGATCTGTGAATGAATGTAAACGAAATTAGGAAATATAAAAATAAAAAACATTTTGGAAAGTTGAAAGTGCATGAAAATGTATTGCATTGTTTGAGTTGATTAAAGTCTTACCTTACTATCCATGATATTGAATTCTAAATGCACTCGTATACAGATTGAAACATCCTCATGAAGTCTGTCAAAAACAAAAAGATTATTTAACATTAGTTCAATTTACTATTTCCTTATATTAAAACTGGCTAATAATTTTCAATATTAATTGAATACGATAAAAGAGAAAAAGAAAGCTTCTGGGTTTTGCATGCATGAAAATGGATGCATCTGCAACAAAGTCCTCAGAAGGCTGATTCCGATTTGCATGTACCTAAGCAGTACTGTCTGTACTGTATATAATTTAATTGTTAATGCTGGTGAAATAAAAGGATTTTTATTCATTAAGGCATAACCATATAAACTGTGTAGGCTGAAACACACGGGCTCATTTAAAGTCGTGTAATTACTCATTTCCTAAACAATTCTTTAAAAATGTCATCCATGAAAAGTATTTATGGAGGCAATTAATTAATTTTAATATTAAAACGTGATTTTAATTTATTAATTAATTGTTTGTTTATACAAACGGTTAATTAGGCTCACAAATACTAAATCTTAACATCATTTTATTCGGGTTGTAGCCTATACTAAATCTAAAAGATAACGCTCAGACGCTTTAGTAAAGTAAATTTAGGATGATTGTTTACTAGAGTTGACGCCTATTATGGTGGTTTATGAAATGATTGATAAGGGACACCGACAGCTCGTAAAAACGTCACGGCGGACCGAGCGCACTCTAGTCCGTTATTTTCTATGACTTTTTAAAAAAAATGCACAAATTAACTTACCAACAAAGATAATCTTCTTATACATAGAATAATTAACCTTGTTAACGTTGACATGAATCTAGTCGAAGTGCCGTGACTGAATAAGGCCACTCTTTCCATTATGACGCAATCATCCTAGTTATGAATACTGCAAAGACGGACCAGCACGTTTAAGTAGCTATCGAAAAAAAGAATTTGCATAATAACTAGTGGTCACGGTCAGCATTTGTGTTACAAATATTTAATTAATATTCTTCAATGTTACAGTTTTATTTGAGAAATTGCGCACTATTCGTTCAGTCATGTGTTGTGGTCAAATTATGTCTTTTCATAATTCATGTTTAGTGATAAAATGGACTGCATACAAAGCATACTGTACATCACTTCTTGATGCTTTGGACCCATTTTGCTGCAATGATCCCTAGTTTGGGAACATCTTGTTCGGGCTTGTTGCTTTACTCTTGGTTTCAATTAAAATTTTACTTTCACTTACCAAAAATTAGATTTTATTATTAATTTATTATCAGCAAGCTTTTTATCTTGATCAGGATCATAGTGACTCCAGAACCTTTTCCAGAATCACTGGGAGTAAAGCAGGAACGCACCCTGGATGGAACCCTGTTTACTGACCATCAAGTTTTAGGAGGTGGATGGACTATAAGGGAATCAATAGTCATGTGAGAAACCCAGGGACACTCAGAATTTCACAGAGTAGAATTATTATGTCATACTTTTTTATTGTGGATGTTTATTGAAAGAAATAAATCAGCAGGTTCATTATTCTAACAAAGTACCTGCATCAGGTAAAGAGCTCCCCACATTTCATGACAGATCTTCTGATCTCATGCAACAATGGGTAAATGTGAGTGATACAAGAAGGGAATTCTGATCTTGAGTTATTGTGAAAACTCATAAATTTATTGTGTCCTTCTTTTTCATGTGAAGACTCATGGACCAAACAGAAAAGACAGATCATGAAGTGTCCACTAGGATTTCTCTTTCCATTAAGGACAGGACATTCCTTTTTAAACTGATAACATTTTGCTCACACATCATCTGATTAGATTACTTTAGTAATTTACTGTACATAATTTTATAATAAACAGTAACATTCCATTCAGTTTAGGTCAAAATAACCAATTTTAATATATTTCTATGATAAAAATATTATTTTATTTAAAAAAATAGTATATTATATAATTATTATTATTATTATTATTATTATTATTCTGTAATTAAAGCACCAAAATGTATTTTTACTCCAAATGAAGTCTTTGGCAAGTCCTACTTGCACAACACACTCATACTTTGCACACTCTCTTATTGCACAACACACTGATACTTTGAGGAGTTACAGTAAGTTGAACACAAATCCTCATAAAATATCACAAGGAAGCTGATCTTGCTCAAGAGATCCAGCAGGGCAATGATAGAAAAATGATCCGAAGTACACTAGTAATCTACATCAGAATGGCTGAAAAAGAAATGAATCAAGGTTTTGGAATGGCCTAGTCAAAGTCTAACCCTCAACCCAGCTTAAATGGTGTGGTGGGACTTTAAGAGTGCTGTGCATAAACTCATAACCTAAAACCTCAATGAACTTAGGAATCACTAAATGGCGGACCGGATCTGGACTGAGTGACAGTTCTATCTGGACGCTGATGCTTTTCTGATAAATGAGAATAATTAATATACCAGTAAAATATGTCTTTTTCCCTCAAGGTAGGTGTGGCTGTACATGTCACTCAACAGAGCCAATCAGTGCAATAGTTTATTGTGTATAGACAAAGTGTGTGAAGGAAACAAACTGAAAGTGCAAACCAGCATGGCTTATTAAAAAAAAAGTTAAAAACTAAACCTTCAAAGATGAATGGACAGATCACTATATGCTAATTTTGGTCTTACTTTCCATGAATGGTCTTCATCAGCGTCCAGTTTTATTGTGGTGTTTGATGGGTTTCAAATGCAATTAACAATACTGTTCTTGCAAGAACTGTTCCAGGATAGCTGACCTCCATGTCTTAAAATAACAATCGTATGTTGTTGTTGTTACTTAAATGGTCTTGTGTGTGTGTGTGTGTGTGTGTGTGTGTGTGTGTGAGTGTGAGAGAGAGAGAGCGAGAGAGAGAGAGAGAGAGAGAGAGAGTGGGTACTCGTTGAAATACTTTGAAATTCAAGATTGTTTTAGTTTTTGTATACACAGGGCATTAAACTGTTTTCCTGAGAATAAATCTAGGTGCTGTTACTGTACCAGAATATTAAATAGCTCAAGTTCTTTCCACCAAAAGTGATGTTTTAAAAATGTGTTGTAGAGAGTACCCTTATTAAGCAAACATTTGCTCTGAAACTAATTTTTATTAGTATGAATTTTCACATTATTTTTGTCTTAAGCAAGAGAAGGGAGATGACATGGAACAAGGGTCACCCAAAACACAGCTGGAACTATGGTAACAACTAACTACACCACCTGATCCCCACCAACACATGCTCCTGCCAAAAAAAAGGCATGTTCAATTTAGTCACCCATTGTGTGTCTCCTTCATCACTGCCACAATACTAGCACAAAAGCAAGTTGCTAGTTTGTAAACATTTTACATTAAGTTTAGTTATTTCTACATACAATTTGAAATCTAGGTTATTGGTAAGTCATGTCTGACAATTTAAACAAAAAGGAATTGTCTGATCAGCAAAAAAAAAAAAAAAAGGATACACACCGGATTCCTATAGGAGGGTGGTCGCTATATCCATAGTCCCATTTTTTTCATCTCCTTCTTTGAGATGTCAAAATTCAAAATCTCACCATGAAAAATCTTTTCTGCAAACTGAAGAAACTAGATGGTAGATTCCCAGAACTTAATCCCTGGACAACACCACTTTATATTGTTTTATTTTTATTTAAATGATTTAAATGTATTTGCAGTTTAAAACATTGTTTTAGCGCAGAACTATATAACATCTTTTAATGCTAAGACATCCAAAGGGTACAAGAATAGGCATCCCTTCTCAGGGAGATACAGTACCTACATATTTGTGAAGGTGGGTTCTTTTGTAGTTTTTTTGGTAAGGCTGTCTTCCAACAATAGTTTCTTAAATAATGCTGCCATGTAGGTATTGTGTTTTTCTAAGCTCAGGAATATAGAATCATTTTTATGATTATCAATTATTTTGTTGTACCGAAGTACTTACTAGCAAATATCTAAGAAATCTAGACTGCAAATTGTCAAATTATCAGCTTTTGTGCTTCTTCATGGGTATGATTTACTAGGTCTTTATACATGTGAATTGAGTATGTTGCTTACTAAACATACTACTACTAATAATAATAATTGTTAACAATAATTATAATATTCATGATAATAATGATCATAATAATAATAATCTTCCCGCAGGCGATAAGGTCTCTCAATCACACCACCACACAGGAGTAATATCTTTTTAAACATTGACACTGACTG
>JAQMYJ010000036.1:3648835-3660584 GCA_030014305.1 Clarias laeviceps | reverse complement strand
TTCATTTCTGGACCATTGCACAAGACACTTTAATAAGACACTTTAATAAGTCACTTTTTATGCATATTTGCACACCCCCAGTTATTTCAAAATTTTTACAAATTTCAATTTTTTTCTTCTATATTTCTATATTTTGCTATATTGTTATTATGTCCTTATTTGTACAGTATATTTTACTAGTTAAATAAATTTTCTATCGTATTTCTTTTTATTCATATTTATTCTTATGTGTATGCTTTTACTGTGGCGACCCCTTGTCGGGAGCAGCACAACAACATGCTTTTATTTTTTAAGGTCACTGACGGTCATATAGGCATTTCATATCGTACTCTGTATGACTGTGTATGTGACAAATAAAATTTTAATGTACAGGACCCTACATTGTGCTGCTGGAGAGCATGGTGCTGGTGAGTAAATGTTGAGTAAATGTTGTAAATGTCAGTTGGCAGTTGGCAGTTATGATGTAATCAAAAGGTAAAATTATGCTAATCTTACAGAATTCAGTGTCCTGAAATGTTTACCGTGCATGATCATGGTATGGTTGACATTTCAGATAATGTTTCATGCTAGCTAACACTGTTAGTTAGTTTGCTTAGCCTGGGGACCACCACCAATTGCCCGGAGTACAAGAAACCCCTAAAGGATGCTTATGGGGCACGGCTGCTTTACCTTTATTAACGTATGCCGTATTTTTACCCTATAAAAAGCCGTTTATGTGGCTGTGCTACATAGACCTCCCTCCCAGCGTCCGGTGTTGGAGGAGAGCGTCCGTATAGGCACTTTAAATTCGCCACATTCACTACATTGGGTTCTTGTGGGTTACCCCAAAATACGGTGTGATTTATTGTCACTTTTTTATTTTTAAGTTCAGCTGGTCCCTCCCACTTGGGCGCTAGCTTAGCAGAATCGTCTTGCTGGGCCGAGGAGTGTGGGTGCGGCTTTGGCCAAACCAGTTTGCCCGGGTGAAAGTGCGCTTCTTTCCACCGGGTATTGTCGAAGCTGGCTCGTTTGGCTCTCCGTGGTTCATGATTGTATTTCCCCTTCTGCATGAGGATTTGTAATATGGTTGACGGCTGAGTGGGCGTTCGGTTGCTCCACCTTCCCCGATGTCCTTTGGCCTCCTTCTTCTGCCTCCGGCATACCTCACAGGTCTTAACATATTGCCAGACCTCCTTGCGCACGCTGGGCCACCAGGTGTATTCAGCTCCACCCGGTGGCTACCCATTAGATGGTTATGGTAGTGTCGCAAGAACTTCTGGGTTAATGGTTGGGGTACCACCAGCTGGAGTTTTTCTCCCCGCTTTACTGTAACCCTGCTGTATAATGCCCCCTGGTGTCGTTTGAAGGTGATCCGAGGGTTCCGGGCCCCCTTCAGGTGCTCCCCTGTGCACAGCTGAGCGATCGTCCCATCTTCTTTTTTTTGGGCCTTAACTAGCTCAGCGAGGTCCCTCGTTGGGTCGGCGGAACACTCTGAGGTGGTTAGTGGGAGAGCAGCCTCTAGTGGCAAGGCGTAGTACAACAGCGAGGTCGGTGGTGTGTGAGTGAGGTAGCCGACTGCTTTGTCCAAAGGGTCGAAGTTGACTGGGAGAAGCAGGAACGGATGGTGAGTGAAGCCCCCTGCTGTCCTCCAGCTATACCTTCCCTGGGCGATCTCCAAGATTACTCCCGTGGCTCTTAAGAAGTCCAGCCCTTCTATCAGAGGGAAAGCCAGATGAGAGTCCCTCATGATGTAAGTTTTTAGCTTACATCCTGCACCATGCCAGTTGTAGCTAAGGGTTCTCTGAGTCTTGGCCTGATGGAACTTCCCGTCTGCCATGACGAACTTCAGGGGAGAGTAAGTATCGTCCCCGGCCTCCTGATCACCCAGCTGTCACCATAGGCTCTCCTGCATGAGAGTGCACATGCTCCCAGTGTCGATCACCACATTTACCTCCTGCCCTTGCACTGAAATTGGAACCAGTAGAAGCGAAGGTGCTGCACGGGGCTGAGCGATGGAAAGTCCAGCGAGATGATTCGATGGAGGTCGCTCTGTTGCTTGCTTCTTATTCTTCTCCTTGCTGTGTTGACTCTCCACCTTTTTCCAGTAATCTTTTGCTCCCATGCAGTCCTTCTCTACCTTCTCGGCTCACCAGCTCTTGCTCCGAGATATCAGGCCTCCACTTCAGACAGAGGGCTCGGTAGTCATATGCGAAGTCCCTGAGGCGTTTATCCGGCTGTTGTACCAGAGACCTTAACTTGTCTTCCACTTCAGTCAAGTAGTCGTCGGGTAAGAAAGCGGCCAGGAATGCCTGTTTGAAAGACTCCCAATCCTTGACTTTGCCTTTTTCTGTGTTCCACCAGCTCAGAGCAGGTCCTCGTAGCACTGTGCTGAGGGTTCCTATCAGCTCGGGTCTGGGCAGTGGTCTGATCTCCAGGTAGTTTTCACATTGCTCGATGAAGTTAAGCACGTCCGCTGTCTCAGAGGCGCAGACGAAGGAGGGAAACTCCAGGCGGATGGGCGGTCGAGCCCATAAAAGGAGGAAGTAGTTGGCGAAAACTGAGGAGATAAGCTGGATAGATGAAGGGGCGGGGACGCCAGGAGAAACGTCGTAGGTTATTTGACTTCTTTGTGGTATCCTTTTTGTAGCCAAGTAGTTGGCGAAACTGAGGAGATAAGCTGGATAGATGAAGGGGCGGGGACGCCAGGAGAAACGTCGTAGGTTATGTGACTTCTTTGTGGTATCCTTTTCGTAGCCGCAGCGATTGGAGGACTGAGTGTATGTAGAGCAGGAGAGTGTGATGAAGCAGGGGTGTAGGCCTGTAACCTGTGTGTGGTTAAGCGTGCTAGTGAGACGCAGCTTCTCTATCTGCCTCTCCCATACAACATCGCGCCGCAAAAAACAGTCAGTTACAACCCTATCCAGTTTCTCTATGGCCTCCTGGCAGTAGCGCTCCAGCTCTGCTAAGCCAGTGTCCACTGTTTGCCAAAAACTGGTTTCCCGATTAATCGTGCTGTTAACAGATTCTCTAAAATTCTGCTCTAACGTGCCCATTTTTTCGGAAAGAGACAATACATCCCCCTTACATTGATTAAGCTCAGTTTGCAATGTTTGTACAAGATCCACATTAGACATATGACCCACAATATCACCATCATCATCATCATCATCATGTCTATCAGATATATACAATGCACTAATCAATGAGGTTATCTATGCAGTAGGGTTACGCGAGTCACAAAAGCATCTATGGCAACATCTACTTCATCATCTGGTATATTACTAGTAACAACAGAGTCGGCCTTCACGGCGCCACTAGTAATAGTATTATTGTAATTGTTATATTAAGCCTTGGTAGTGTCCATCTTGCTCAGCAGTGCCACACAATACCGAAAACTACACACAAAAAACAGATTCCCTGTAAGTACGGGCCTCCAATATGTAATGCTCGACTTTGTTATTTAACCTAGTTACACTTATACAGGCTCGCGAATCTAACTTCCGGTATTGCTCAAGCGTAGCGGAACAAGGAAAGACACGACACAACAGTTCAAAGCAAAACCCAAAGTGTATTAAGTGAAAAAACAAACAAACAAAGGTGCACCAAAAAACAATATTTACAAAATATATACAAAATCTAAAGTATGTGTGTGTATGTGTGAGTGAGTGAGTGAGTGAGTGTATGAAGTAAATGTCCAAAGTCCGGATTATTGCGAGTGTGTGTGTTGGGAGCGATGTGTCGGTCTCACCGGCAGTAATGAAAACGATCCGGGAGCACGGCAACGGAGTAAGAGGGTAGTGGAAGTGTCCGGCAAAGATTAATCCAGAAACACGGTAATCCAATTTGTCGTTTGTCTCCACTCTCTCTCTCTTGAAAAAAATACAGCGCTGTTTTCTCCTCATCTCTTTCCGCTCTCGCTTCTTCGGGGCAGCGCTTTAAAGGTGGACCAGGTGACCTCCTGCGTCACCGCAAACCTCTCGCTACACTCTGCGAATTCTCCCAAGAGTACCCTTCGGGACCACCACCAATTGTCCGGAGTACAAGAAACCCCTAGAGGACGCTTATGGGGCACGGCTGCTTTACCTTTATTAACGTACGCCGTATTTTCTCCCTATAAAAAGCCCTATATGTGGCTGCGCTACAACTTTGTTCTTAGCAATATAGGCTAGCCTGTTAACACCACTAACACACCACTTTTGTAGACATTTATAAATATGGTAGTTGTCAACTGGAGTGTGAAGATGTTGCCAACTTGTGTTTACTTGAGCTATTTTCACCAAAGGGTGTAATGGATTTTTTTATTCAAACATTTTATTATATACACCGTTATAGTAAAAGTGTCTGTCTCTTTAGACAAAAAAAAAAAAAGGTTGCTCAGTTTTCCTATGCTGTTGTTTTATAAAATCATTCTACGTTTTATAAAATCATTCTATAAAATCATTGTCTTACCCAAGCTCACTGCGCTTGCAGATATCAAATGTTTCATATATTTTGTTTTGCTGCTGCTAAATTCATGCTACTACTGCCATAGACTGGTAACTTAATATTTAGTATTGAAAGTTTTTATTATATTTGTTTTTTTATTGGATATTTTATTTGGTTTGCATGATTAATTTAAGTCAACTTGTACACTGACAGATATTATTAAAACAATGTGCCAGAAAGTGCCACAAGTTAAAACTATTCTTATAACATTAAAAACAATGAGTCACAAAGTGTGCCAGAAAATGCTACCTTAGATGAATCTGTAGTAGTTTTTGCTGTGCCAGCACTCTATGGGCAATTTGGGAATGCCAATTGCAATATGTAATCTGCATATATTTGGACTGGGATGAGGAGAACATGCAAACTCCATGCACAGACTCAAGGCAGTCCTTGACCCTGGAGGTGCAATGACAGTGCTAACCACTAAGCCACCGTGCTGCCATGCAAAACTAAGCTAGCAAATACTGATCAAATTGCGAAAACTGATATAGCAATAACTTTGACAAAATTCTGACACGGTAGGAAACATTTGTAGAATACCATGTTAACTAATGTTATCTAAATTTAGTCAAGGCATATAGACAAGAAAATTAAATGACTCCAACCAGTCAGTGTGGCTAGATCTGTTTGCCTGGTTATGTTATGAAATGGGTTAAATTTTGCTCCTAAAATTGATTTTGCTTTTAAATATTTTTGTATCTATGAGCCAAAGACTCATAAAGATTTATGATATCTGGAGCCCTACTAAGGGCTAAGTCATGTGCCTTAGTCTTGTACACCACACATACTATTGCATCAACAAGGAGCATTTAAGTCAAACCATTATGAGACTAAAAACTACCTTTATTTTCTATAAAATCCCCTGCTACACTAATGTTCATGGGAGCATAATTTATGGATGTATAGCCTGCTTAAAGTACTGATTCATCATAGATAAGCAGTTAATGTTTATCATATCCAGTGGCTGCACGTGTTCCTACTGTAGCTGTAAACACTGGAACATGTGCTGCAATTTAATTTTTAAGTAATTTAAATTTGTGTTTACTGTATACTTTATCCACTTTCAACAGAAACAAAAAGTGAGGCTATGTAATATGTAAATACTATTATTTCTCTTATTAAAGACTTCAAGTCTCTGTTAGAATATAGAACACAGAGGGAATAATACGATAAACACATTAGACAAATAAAAGTACAGAAGAGCTTTTATTTATTTATTTGACTTCATCTGCTTGTTGTAATTCTGTTGCATGTGGGAAAAGTTCAACCTGGAGGGGCTGTCTGTGGTGGCACAAGCAATTCTCACCATTCGGAGAGGTGTGTGTGTGCGTGTGTGCCTGCGTGCAGACTTTGTGATCACACATACGTAGGGTCAATTAATACAAAACTAATCTGTATGTCAAAAAATATAATTATTTTAATATAAGTCAATACTGAACTAAAAGTACAAGTACTTTTCTGAAAATGTACTCCAAATCACATAAAAGTACAACTTTAAACAGAAGTATTAAGTAGATGCTCTAAAATGCACTTTAAATGCAAAAGTAAAAGTAGTCCAGTCTAGATTTGTCTGGATATGTATCTGACTGAGTTAGTGATGAGCGGTATTTTAAAGTATATATAAAAAAAAAACAATTACAGTTGAAAATGTGACTTTACAAATCTAGAAGAGATTTCTAGAAATAAGATCTGACACTAATTAAATGAGTCGTGCTTAGCATTGTCAGCCTCTTATATTACAGTAGTTTAGTAGCTTAGTTAGCTGCTACAATTGTAAAGCATTTTACACAATTAAACATGGACATACTGCAAGTATACAGAATAAAATAATGTTAAAGGACATAACTATTAAGCTTGTTATAAACAATTATGAGCATAAAATCTAATCATCTAATCTTACCTTGACAGATACGTGTGTTTAAGAAAATTTAAATGGAGACCCAAAAAGAATCTGCAATAAAGAGACCAAGTAGGCGGGATCGATGCCCCAGGTAACTATCAATCACATCTGTGCGGTAAAGAATGTAAGCTTTCATAACGACCTGCCAGTCATTTCCATGAAGCTGGACTGTTTGGACTGATGGAATTGTTTTGTTCCCGTCCTTCCCATGTGGGGTAGGCTTAGGCCATGGTATGGTGTGAATGACAGCATAAATGGTTATGTTTAGGTTAGAAAATCAATGCACATTTATGTGATTGTCAGCTGAAAAACAAGGAGTCTTAAAATGTAGGGAGGAAAAGTACATTAAAAAAAAAGAAGTAAAATGTATGAAATACAGAAAATACTTACAGTAAAGTACAGAAAAATGAAAAAAAAAAAAAAAACTTAAGTACAGTAACTGAGTAGGACTTTGTTTAATTGCAGGAGTTCTACTTTGTTTATTTGCAACCTCTGTTAATTTTTTGAAAATGTTGGAGATCATCTGCGATGCTTTGTGCTGATCAGAGCAATCCCAGAAAGCCACAAAGAGACTTTGACAAAAAAGGGGTCATTATGTCTTTCATCACAGCTCTTACCGACTCTTAATGGTTTGAACTTTTTCATCTGCTATATAAAATGATAGTGTGGAATAAATTAATGTTAATATTGCCTAGCAAGAATGTCATACTGATTGATCATTCTCAAATTTATTCATGCTTAATTTAATTCACTTAGACTACATCTTGTATTTGGGTCGTCATATCATGACACCTTTTACAGTATACGAGTTCTGAATCGTATTTAACCTTTCTTGTCAAACGCTAGTGTCAGGAATGAAACATATTACAAATGGAAATCCGTTTTTGTAAAGATCTAAATTGCTTCACTAATAATTAAATGGACAGTTAGATGAAATGACGGCTCCATTTAGAAACATATTATCCTGATTATGCACTCATTGAAATAAATATTTTAGCCCCATTAGCATTGTGACTGTTAAAGCTTTATAGAAGTATAGAAGAAATCCATGTTCCTGTGTATGGATGTTTACATCGGGAGCTGTGCAGCTGATGCTATTCTGACCCACGTGCGTTACCATGTCTGTTATTCCATCATGGACAGCATGTTAGAACAAAGAGCAAACATGAAATTCTGTGTGAAACTGGGCAAATCTTTCATAGAGATGTTTGACATGATTCGACAAATTTACGGCGATGCTGCAATGCGAAGTTCGTAGTTTTGAGTAGCACATGCACTTCAAAAGCAGCAAAACATCACTGAAAGACAAGAGATCAGGACAGTCTTCGACAAGCTCAGCCCCTGAAAATGTCGACATCATTTGGCAACTTGTGCATGATGATCATCAGAGAACTATTCACAACATTGCTGCCATTGTCTGTGTGTCAATACACATTGCCGGTATGTGATTTGAACATGAGCCGTGTTGCTGCCAAGTTCGTCCCCATGTCATCAGCATGCCTTAGATGACCCCTCCTTCATGTCACGTCAACGATCATTACCTGTGACAAAACTTGGGTGTATATACTGTATTTGACAGATGTAGCAACAGTCTTCCACTGTGAAGACTGTTGTATCTCCACCAAAAAAGGTGAGCCAGGTCTGCCTCTCGACCAGTGCACGCTCATCTTTTTTTTTTTTTTCGAATTTTGCGGTAATGTGCCTCGAAAATTTGTCCCCATGGGCCAGATCATCAACAAGCGAATTTGACTGCCAGATTTGAAGAAGTCTGCGGGAGGACATATGGTAAGAAAACAGAGCTTGTAAACACAGCTAATCTTGAAACTTTTTGATATCCCCTCCTATTGTGACTCATCACTATGAACCCAGAATATGCAGGTTGCTCTGAACATCCTGAAAACCTGAAGGTATAACATGTATAAGAAAATCAAGGACACTGGCTGATGAAAGCATGTGTGTTGCACAAGCGTATAACACAATTCAATCACATCCATTAATAACTATTTTTAGATCTGAAACACCTCACTGACCTGGCTTTTACCTTCATCATTCACTTTTTTACCTTCATCATTCAGGCTGAAGAATCTTCACAAAGTGGAACTAATGGCACTCATGGTAATATCATGGATATCCAGAGACATCTGCAGGGATGGGGATAAAACTTGCACTGTAAAATAATTTAAATAATTTCAAATAATTTTCCTGCAAGAGTTCCTTTAGTCGAATGGCAGTAGTGCAAGTTCTCAAGTGAATAAATTTTTTTTTACTGAATTACCATGATTTACAGGATTAAAAATGTTTAATCTTTAGGGCATATAACTGCTGAAGCTTTAAAATGCTTTTTTTTATGTTTTTAATTTCATAGGCTTACTCTTAAACTGTAATAGATTCTACAAAAAGGTGTATAAATGGATTTTATAAATACGCCATTATATAAATTATACATAAATAAACATGTTTTTGAGATTCACAATGGATGCCAAATAAATGAGTGTATTAAAAGACAATGCCATATATTTAAAAAATACACTACACACCATAATATGAAACAAATCTAACAAAAAAATGAGACTTGGGAGTGAGACTCAGCAACACTAGGTAAGGTTATGAAAAATAAAAAAAGTAACTAAATATTCTATATAGCTAAATGTATTATAATGTTCTCATCACACATTTTCTCCTTTTCTTTGCAGTTTTTGTAATGATGGCAAACAAATGCATTATTTCTAGGACCTTGTTTATAATGGAGATATTTGTATGGACTTAAACAGTCAATGTAGAACTCTTAAGAAACACATTTTTCAAATCTCTGCCTCAGGCCCTGTTCCATCCCGTGGCCATGATTATGCCCGATTACAGTGTGCTCACCAAGACAATGCTCTACTCTTTTTGTAATCGCTCGCCCACTCTCAAGGAATTGTGGCCACATATTGGATCACCTCTGCGAGACACTATCATTATGGTATGAGGGCCATTAAATCTGCCCTGACCGCCGCTGGAAACGTGAAGGTAAGTCAACTTCATCAGACATTCAGGATCTTCTAAAGGTCTCTTGGTCAATACTCACTAAGATATACTTCTAGACCTAAGAGAAATATATTTTTGCCTAGGAAAAATATTTGTCTAAAATTTACCTATTCAAATAATTAGGGTTTACACAAATTTTGCCTTTACAGTGATACTGGATGCTCAGGACATATATATACACCAAGAGGCAGTTCACACTTAAAATGTGTACTAGCAAGTCGCAAATGATGGTGAGATAAGAGCTAGCAAGTGGTATGAAATTGGGTGGTGTTTGGGCTTGAAGTGGGCAGGCATAAACGCAGAGGGTATGAACTTAAAGGAGTCTTTTATTAAACAAAACATATCAATAATAATGAAAATAAACAAATAAAGAAACTTAAAGAACTCTTTAGCTAAGCACAGGCTTAACCAAACAAACATGGAGCTGAACTAAACTAAAACGAGACAATCCAGACGGGAAAGACTAATGATTGATCGGGTTAGTATGTAAACTGGTTATTGTCAGAATGGTTGATGACCTAACCGGGTTAGTAACTAAGCGGGTTAGTAACTGAACCAACACACAAGAGGCTAATCCATACTAAAGGCCAAACCTACTAGCTGCTAAACCCCCCCCCCCAGCAGCTAAACCTACTAGCGGCTAAACATACAAGTAACTAAACATACGAGAGGCAAACGGACACTGGAGACACACAGAACAGTGTGTACACAAAACACTGGACAACCTAACCATCACATTTGACTTCACACAAACCGCTCCACAACACAAAAGCAAAATGAACATAAACATAACAAAACTAGAGCCAACTTAACACAACTAATACAAAACCAAAACAAAAGAAATGCCCACATGACAAAACCAATGCTTGACCCAATTGCCCAGAATAAACAGCTATTTATAAAGGATCTAATGAGCTACCTCGGTTCAGGTGAGCACTCTCATCACCTGACCGAGGTGCATTCTGGGAAACTGTGTCAACCAACAAAAAACTACACAAACACACATACATCACATTTTCTAGTGGTGGTGCCTTACAGCAATAAATAAAAAATAAAAAAATCAATAAATAAAAATGCACAATTTAAAAAGTAGCAATTAATTAATTTCCCTTCAGTGACCCAGCACTAAATACAGAGAATTATTAATCTAAAAATTAGAATAATTCGATGAGTAAACACAAGTTATTGTTAAAATTGACCGGATAGGCTCCATTCACATCACATGTACTTGTGAATTAATTTACATTTTAATTCTTGCTCTCATTTGTTCCAGCTGCCTTTCATGAATCGCTTTTTTGGGGAATGTTGTTTATTGTTTATTTTTGACAAATGTTTTTGCTTGATATTACAGCAATTAAACATTGTATTCAGGATGCTTTTGGCTCAGTTGTTTTTTTTTGTTCCTTAAAGAAATCTTTTACTATATCATTAGAGAGGGCCAAATAGGCAGAGGGGTTTTGCTTCATCTAAAATTTCCAATACTCTGCTCATTTTCTTTCTCTTTACGGCTCACAACCAAATGAGTGAAACACGAAGTAGAACCATTTTTCACATTTGGGTCTTAATGGATTTGTAAAGTTTTT
This sequence comes from Clarias laeviceps, assembly GCA_030014305.1. NCBI lineage: Eukaryota > Metazoa > Chordata > Actinopteri > Siluriformes > Clariidae > Clarias > Clarias laeviceps. Next base: position 3,649,610 of record JAQMYJ010000036.1, on the reverse strand, counting down.
TTATTAGATTGGAAAATTTACATATCAGTTTTATCTTGTCCCTCTTGTAAAGGTCTTGTAAAAATCAATGGAATTTTAAGAGGTAATAAAAGTCACTGACCTAGAAAATTCCCCGTACCTTTTCAGTCACTATTTTTCCAGTTGAGCACGGTGTCTTTTCATGCAGCTTTCTGAAAACTAATGCACATGTGGCATTTCGATGGCAATTTGTTTTCTGCACCATCGCACTCAGGATTGCAGCCTTTTGTCCTGTCATGGAATGACTTGTGGAGTAAAGAAGTATGCACGCTTAGCCTCCTGGGCTCAAATCGTAAATGGCAGCGATGGTAAAGAATGAGCAAAAAATAAAAATGCACAGGGGGCCTGGGTGGATGAGATTTTTCCCAAATGACATCAAATAGTTGTATGTGTGATGAGTCATTCACTTCAAGGTTAACCTCGAGGGTAGCCCTTTTCTTTCCATTTGGTTCTTTCTGTATTTTTTTCCCTTTCGCTTTCTTACACATCCTCACTGTGTGATTGAAATGTCACAGCTGAAGTTTCCAGAAGGGAATGAGAACATTATTCTGCTAAGGTCAATTATTAATGTTAACCTTCCCAAATTATTTGATTTGTAATGTTGGCAGATATAAACAGACTGTTTATAATTTCATACACTGTAAAAAATGATGGTAAGGCTATGTAAATGAAACAAAACAAAAAAAAGTGTATTTTTTACAAATAATAATTTTGTTAAAGTGAAAACTTTAGAGTATTAAGTAAAATCTATATATTT
>JAQMYJ010000036.1:3602992-3637487 GCA_030014305.1 Clarias laeviceps | reverse complement strand
CAGCCTGTGCATATGCTTTATTCACCAAATACTGATTTCTTAATGTTATTTAGGCTAAATAAGTATTAACACAAGGCAGGAGGGCTTTTTTCTCTTCCATGTCACCTGCGATGTTATCATTCCACACGTGCTTCCAACGGAGAATAACATTGTCATTAAGCCGCGAAGAAGTCGCAGTTTTAATGACGTACAGAACACAATGGCTCAGGAAATCCGATCTGTCTGTTTACACAACAATCACATTAGCACATATCTGATTTATTTCCACATATAAAGGAGGCTTGAAACCGATCTCGAAATATCGGAATGCATGCGTTTTTTCCTGTTTACATGGACATAGAACATATCCGATATGTTCACATATGAGCAAAGAATCGGAATTGGGTCACATTTAACTGACAGTGTAAACGTAGCTAAAGTGAATTAGGCCAAAAGATCCTCAAAAGCTAGACATCATGATGAGATCCAAAGAAATTCAAAAAGAAATGAGAGAACACAATTGAGATGTGTGTGACAAACATGCAACAAAAAAAGAAAGAAATCAGTAATAGGGCGAAGACTTGTTTTCAAACCACCGTACCTGAATCTTACAAGTAGTGTATTATACACAGAATATTATACTGTACTTTGAAAAAGTATTTATACCCTTGAAGTTTTTCACATTTTGTCAACAAAAAGGAAATGTATTTTATTGGGATTTTTCACCAACACAAAGTTTCACCTAATTGTGAAGTTGAAGGAAAATGATAAATGGTTTTAAAAAGTTTTATCAAGTAAAAATCTGAAAAGTGTGGCATGCATTTGTATTCAGCTCCCTTTACAATCCAGTGGAACCCGTTTCCTTCAGAAGTCACCTAGTTAGTAAATAGAGTCCACCTGTGTGTAACTGTCCTGCTGGAAGGTGAACATCTGCCACAGTCTCAACTCTTTTCCAGAATCTTCCAGACAGATTTTCTTCTAAGATTGCCCTGCATTTGGCTCCATCTATCTTCCCATCAATTCTGACCTGCTTTCCTGTCCCAGCTATAAAAAGTGCATGTTAAGGATGGTTTAGGATGGTGCGTTCAGGACGATATGCAGTGTTAGTTTTTCACCTTACATAGCGTTTTGCATTTACGACAAAAAATTACGTTTTGGTCTAATCTGATCAGAGCACCCTTTTTCACACGTTTGCTGTGTCCCAACATGGATTGTCACATACATACTGCAAATGCCACTTCTTATGGCTTTCGTTAAACAATGGCTTTCTTCTTGCAACTCGTGCTTAAAGGCCAGATTTGTCGAGTGCACGAATAATAGTTGTCCTGTGGACAGATTCTCCCACCTGAGCTGTGGATCTCGGCAGCTCCTCCAGAGTTACCATGGGCCTCTTGGCTGTTTCTCTCGTTAATGCTCTCCTTGCCAGGCCTGTCAGTTTAGGTGGACGGACATATCTTGGTAGGTTTCCAGCCATCATCTTTCCTCTTTTGGATGATGGATTATGGATTTTTATGGATTTTTTTATAACCTAAGCCTGCTTTAAACTTCTCTACAACTTTATCTCTGACCAGCCTGGTGTGTTCCTTGGGCTTCATGATGCTGTTTGTTCACTAATGTTCTTTAACAAACCTCTAAGAGGGGTCATAGAACAGCTGTATTATTATTGAGATTAAATTACACACAGGTGGACTCTATATTCACTAATTAGGTGACTTCTGATTGCAATTGTTTCCACTGGATTTTAGTTAGTGGCATCAGAGTAAAGGGGTCTGAGTACAGTACAAAGGCATGACACACTTCAGAATTTAATTTGTAACAAAAATTTTTTAAAACGATTTATAATTTTCTTTGCATTTCACAGTTATTTGACACTTTGTGGCCCGGTCTGTGTGCATTTAAAGCCCTGTGTAAGACTGGTATCCCACCCTGCGCCATAACTCTGAACTAAATATTGTGTAGAAACTAGATTGAAGATTCTCCAGCCAGAAAATTGCTCTGTAGCACTTCAAGGTCAACAGTGTCATCGTCAATATCAAACACTTTTTTCTCTTTGTGTGTGCTGTTGTAAATAAAATTATTTTGTACCAACATTGAAAAAATGTGTACAAGAATGTTAGACAGTTTTCTTTTCAGGATGATTAATCAGACATTTATTTATTAGACAAATAAATAAAAAAAACTGTGCTGTGTTTCCACAATACCTGCAACCTGAAAGTGTGACCATGTTTCAGTTCCAGCAAACCATGTAACCCTGATGCCAGTAAAGTAGCATCATGGCTTGTGTGCATTGCAAAATGGATGGCAGGAAGCAAAGCTCTCCTTAGAAATGTAGGGCGTGTGACACTTCACTTTGTTTGCAGCTAAGAAGTAATTTCTGATGAGTGGCTCAAAAAAAATTAACCTTGTGTGTTTTTTTGTGTTTAGTTCTGTATAGTATATGTGCTGTTTAATGTTGCACTATGGTACTGAAGGAGTGTTTGTTAATTTCAGGGTGAACTCTACCAGCTGTATATAGTTGAAATTAATACAAATTATGTTGAATATATTTTTTGCTGTATAGTTTTTTTTGGTGTGTGTTTGTGTGCAATACCATGCATCGAAGCATGCTTTTTATTTCGGGAATCTGAGCGTATAGATGTAAACAGCTAAAACATTAATGGAAGTCCTGCGTAATGGGGAGTCCTGTTTTTCCCTTGTGCAAGGTTTCAATAGGTCTTGCATATTAATGAAAATTAATATGTACATTCAGTGAAAAGAAGGACTGGCTAAAAAAAGTTAGGCACATCAATCACTTTACCCTGAATAAAATGTCTTAATGAATTATAATTTAACTGCTTTGCTATGGGCAAACACCCAAGACTTTCAAGAACTCAGCAAACTTTGTTTTTTCCTGCTTTTTTCTTTTTACTGTTTTTCTGCTTGAGCTTACATTTTCTTATACAGTATGTTTGGCATACATTTAATAGTTGCACATTTTGACATACGTACATAATGATATTATGAAAGCCCAGTTAGTGCTCTATGTAAATAAGTAAAAATGCATTAGCTGATACTTTGGTCAACATTTGAAATCTACTCAAATATAAGAAGATCGCTGACTCTTCAAAAAGCCTTTAGACCCCAACAGGGTTTACCTTCGACTGTCCAGAGTCAGTGATAATAAGAGCATCAGATTCCTATTCTTGATTGACAGAAGTGGATGCTGATACATCTAGAAAGTGATTATTTGACTTACTTGGATAAAATCATATTGATAAGGCATTTCTACTCAGAGAGCTATTCATTCATTCATTTGTTCATTCCAAATTTCCATGTAAGCTCTTGAGATCATTGCAGTTGACAATCCCAGGAGATCAGCAGATTTTGAAATAATCATACTAGCCTGTTTGCTAGCAGCAACTATGCCAAGGTTAAAGTCACGCAGAATACACTTTTTCTTCATTCTGATGTTTGATGTAAACATTAACTGAAGCTTGGCCTGTATCTTCTTTGACTGTTTGATGCATTGTGTTGTTTGTGTATGTGTGAGTGGGAGAGAGAGAGAGAGAGAGAGAGAGAGAGAGAGAGAGACGCATGACAACCTTATTCAAGTTTTATTTTCCTCCTGATATAAATCTTACAGTGTACTTGCCAGCTCGTGTCTGGCACCCTTATGGACTTGTTTCTCCTGCAGCCAATTGGATTCTCTCTGTCTGTCAATATACTTTCTTTTTAGGTGTGATCATTTTCTTCCACCTGGCCCCTTAAGACTAACATATCATATCAGGGCACAAAACAAGATTGATCCAGAAGTGTAGCATTATTGATTAGCCTATGAAAGAGTTTTACCTTCTGTGTCTCTCTCCTAGTTTATACTATGCTTCCTAGTCAATATACACTGCCTAGCCAAATAAAAAAAATAAAAACTTTTTCTTTGATTATGGCAGTGGCATTGTTTTGAAAAGCATATGTAATGTCACAACATTCATGCTGGTGCAAAGTAGCATTAATTAATTATTCTCCAAAATCTTGTATTGATGATGTAAGAGTTGGATCACTTAATCCTAAAGATTATTAATTTGTTTAAAGTCTGGACTCTGGTTAAGGTCTGTGGTGGCCAAACCATGGGTGAAAATGATCTCATGCTTTCCGAGCCACTTTTTCACCATTTGAATCCTGGCATTGTCAACTTGAAATACAACTTGAAAAAAAATCCATTGATTGAAAAACAAGGTCACTTAGAAGTACAGTAGTCTGCTGACCTAATTTTTTGGGGCACACAACATTTCTCAAATTAGACCTGACCAACAGAAGCAACCCCAGTTCATAACATGCCTCCAAATGTTTGCACAGTAGCCACTAGGCATGATGGGTGCATCAATTTATGCTCCTCTCTACTTATCCTGATGCACCAATTCTTATGGAACAGTGTATATCTGGACTCATCAGGTCACATGACTTCAACACTCTTTATGCTTCTAGCAAAATGAAGCTTTTTTTTCTGATTAGCCTCACTGATAAGTGGTTTTCCTATCAACCACTGCTTTTTTAGTTCCAGTCCCTTGAGTTTGCTTTTTATTATCTGTATGGAAATGCTCTTGTTAAACATAGCCATGAGTTTTACTGTTGTTTCTTTTGACAATTTGATTTCAATAAACATTGATTAGACATGCCTGATCTCCCATCATGCTCATTCAAGATGTTTTTCCAACTACATTTGTTCCTTGATGATTCATCACTATCCTTCGAGGTTTTAATAATGTGTTTTTTCCATTCTCAGCAATCTTAGTTCTTAGTTGTTTTCTTGGCCACAGGATGTGTTTTCTGACAAAGATGTTTAAGAAATGAGAAGCTACTCACTGCATCAGTTACATAACTAGTTCCCTGCTAATCCATATTAGCCACTGCAGTCATTATCTAATGGAAAGTGCTTGCTTAAGTCCAAGTGGTGACTTTTTTTTATTTATATATTTACTGCCTTAAGTCTTTGTGGAATGGATTCAACAACGTGATGCAAACAAAGATTTTGGTCCATATTGACATGATAACATCACACAGTTGCTGCAGATTTTTCAGCTCAGTTTCTCAATGGCATTGACACGAATGGCACCCGGTTTACTTTTCTTCAAGGTTCGACATGTTGTACATTGAGAGATGCTCTTCAGCACATCTTGGTTGTAACGAAATCATATTTGAGTTACTGTTGCCTTTCAACTAGTCTGGGCATTCTCCTCTGTCCTCTGGAATCAACAAGGCTTTTTCTCAACGTACTGTATATTTTCTCTTTTTACAGACCATTCTCTATAAACCCTAGAGATGGTTGTGCATGAAAATCCCAGTAGATCAGCAGTTTTGAAAAATACTCTGACCAGCCCATTTGGCACCAGCTGACATTTCACACTCAAATATTCAAATCACCTTTCCTCCCCGTTGTGATGTGCAGTTTGAACTTCAGCAGATCATCTTGAGAAAGTCTACATGCTTAAATGCAGTGAGTTGCTGCGGCTCGGTAGATATTTGCTTTAACGAGCAGTTGAACAGGTGTACCTAATGAAGTGAACAGTGAGTGTCTGTGTATACATACATACATACATACATACTGCAAGTGAAAAAGAGGTAATTACACATGTGGAGTTGAAATTCTGTATTAACTTCCCGTAGTACTTCTTTCAAGTAGTGTCTTAATAGATTCATTTCTAAGCCCTTATCCAGTTTAGAAACATCCCAAAATAGTTGATTAAGTTAGTGTTAGGTCAGCAGTGAGTCATGGATAAATGAAAGTTTAATAACATTACAGTTGGTAATAATATACTGCCTAAATGTATTTTTAGTTATTATGCGTTGTGCTGTATTCTGCTGTTATAAGTATGACGCGGTAGCCTGTGGCAGCAGAGCAATGATCGCTTTCAATGTGCAAGATTCTTTTTATATTGCAGCAGCAAAATGTCACATAGAATAATAATGGAAAAATAAAGTTGTATTGTTATTCTTATTTAGCCATTGGCACTTTTGTATATATATTTTATGATTAAGTTCAGAGCTTAGTAACTCTTTCAATGATACTCTAAATCAAAATGTAAATAGTTTAATATTACAATACATCAAACTCAGAGCAACTTTTAAAAAGTATATATTTTCCTAATGTCTGTTTCTCACAGCAACTCAAGTGTCATTTCTTCAATGACAAGTGCTCAATATCATGTAGGCATTTCACTGAAACCAGCTTGCTAACTTTTTCTGAAATACAATGTATGAGAAATACTGTACAATTGTGCTCTGAAAATATACAACGGCTTCCTCGACTCTATACATATCAGCTTATGCACTGCTTAAATGTAATATGAGCTTGATTTGACTTGCAATATGATTTGTGCTGCTCCTCCACTGCCTTCAAATGGCATTGTTTGCTACTTTTAAATTGACTAATTTTAAATTGCTACTTTTAAATTGATTTACTAATTCTTTTAATGTGTTATATGTTATCTTGACTAAAATGAGTTAAGACTGTTGTAATATAAGGCTGTATGATCTCGGACTGTAACAATACCTCAGTTATAGTTCAATTCAATTCAGGCTACCGCCTTTATGGTTCAAATTCAGTTGATTTCTAGAACATTTTAAACAAATATTTCAGGAAAATTAAATGATGTCCAGAAAGACTCCTGGAGCATCCTAGAGCATTTAGAAGCACCTAGCAAAGCGGTTCAATGAGGTCAGTCGCATTTACATAATGGGGAAGCATTATGTAAATAATGTTGTCTTCCATGTAAAAAAAAATTCATTTTAAAATCCGAACATCAGAAACAATTTCTCTCTCTACGTTTTTTCTCTGAATGTTATAATAACACCTATTTGGACAGGAGAAGATCACAAACACAAAGGAAGTTGGTCTTTAGAGGTTAAATGACCATTTTGTAGTTACAGTACACAGGGACATTATGAAGAGATCATCTGTCAAGTTAAAGTAGCAAGCTGCTGCTGAAAAACCCGGGCAACAAAAGTGCATCTCTGAATCTACAACAGGACTTTAGATCCTATTGTAGGACTATAAATGAAAGAAGTGAAAGACATTGATTATATGTATCCAAATTGTCCTTTCTTGTAAAAATGTGATGAGTTGATTTGTCCCATGATTAGCTTTGTGATTGAGCTTTAATTCTGACTAATAAGGCTTTGTGTATAACCTGGCTAAATGCATCACTTTCATACCTCATTACATTCTGGAAATAAGTCATTCTGCCAGGCTTCCTCCATCGTTTCAGCTGACGGATGCAGAACAAAGCTTGTGCCTCAGAGATTTTGATATGCTTCTTGTTAATGCTTCTTTTTAATTATCTAAATGAGATTAAGTTAATTATTATTTAATGTACAATGCACAGTAACAGGCACATCAGATCAGAAGAGCAAAACAGCTTATAGATGTCATGCAGTATGTAAGTCATTGTACAGTGACTCATACTGTATGTACAGTGTCATATTTATGTATGATGTAAACAATGATAAAAGCAGAATGGTGGCTTCATTTTGATGTTCTGTCTTCTGATATATGGAATAAGAGCCTTTTTATATCATGTTTTTTTCTTTCGGTGAACAGTTGATTCCTGTGTGCAAAAAAAACAACTGTAATACACTGCTAATATGAGGAAAAGAAATCCAAAGTTATTATAAAAACAAAAGCTTATTACAATTGCAAATGTATTAATATAAACCTGGAAATGCCTTGAAATGAGTGCTGCTGTCAGAGCTGCTGTTATAAAAATGTAATCATTCCATTTCCATCAGTCCACTGGGATTTCAAAAGCCTAAATAATCTACAATAAAGTGAAAAATATACATCAGCATTATTGTAGAACATCAGACACATAACTTTTGTATATGCTACGTCCAGAAAGGTCAGGACATGATACACTGCATACAAAGAAGAAAAAGTCTTTAGAGTTACTGTAGGTGACAGTATTAAGACAAAATTCTAAATCTTTATAATGGAATAAAAAACAGTAGAGGGGGGAAAAAAATCATCAGCCAATTAAAATGATCCCATTATAGTTATAATTATCTTGCTCATTATCCAAGCATCTGTGAAACGTTGGTGTTTGTAATACATAATTCCAGGGTGGACAAACTTCTAATCTCCACACATTAACCCAAATGAGCTGCATTCACTTAGTAAAGACACATCTGAAGTCAGAAAGACCGCGAAAAGAACAAACAATGAGATTGGCTCTATTTCAGGCCTGGCAGAGTTAGGCAAGAATCCATTTATTAATTTAACTATGTATGGTTATATCTAACCAAATTAATTTAGAAGTTATCTAATAAATTAATGCTGTGATCTTGCTCAAAATGCTCAAAAGAATCTAGTTACAGTATGTTATTCCACTATGTGGAAAAGTTATACACTTAGCTACTGCCAGAATGTCCAAAAGTTACGTGAACAATTAACTATACACTGATCAGCCATAGCATTATAACCACCCGCCTAATATTGATTAGGTCCTCCTTCTGCAACCAAAGCACTAATGCACTTTGTGTTCTAACACTTTTCTATGAGAACCACCATTAACTTTATCAGCAATTTGAGTTACAGTAGCTCTTTTATTGCATCAGATTACACAGGCCAGCCTTTGATCCCCCACATGCATCAATGAAAATTGGCTTCCCATGAGCTGCCACCAGTTGACTGGTTTTCCTTCCTCGGACCACTTTTGATACTGTATGTCCCGATCACTGCAGACTGGGAACATCACACAAGAGCTACAGTTTTTGAATTGCTCTGTTTCGGTCATTTAGCCAACACAATTTGGCCCTTGACATTGCTTCTGCGCACAAACCAAGTGTAAGAACCTGAGTTTCTTGCAAAGAGCTTTGATCTTAAACCCACTGTACATCTCTGGGATGAACTAGATCCCTGACGACAGTCGAGATCTCCACACCAAACATCAGCACATCATCAACATTTGTGCCTGACCTAAACGATACACACACATCAGTGCTTCAAAATCTAGTGATAAGAGTGGAGGTTATATACAATGTGCAGTCATCTATACAAACCTGTCTTTGTGTTAGTCTCTATATCGCGGTGGGATATCTGGAATTTACCTGGAATAGACAGTCTTTTTTTCTTTTATTTGGTCTGGCCCACTAACTGTAATAATCTTGCAATCTTGCAATGTACTAATCTTTATTTTACTGTTAAACTGTTCAGTGTACAGAAGCCATATTGAAGCCTTTTGATCTTCTTTCAAATCCATTAAAACTGCACTGTAAATAAAGTACAGCACAAATTCTGTATGTGCATAAATAAATAAAAATAAATAAATAAATAAATGTTCAGCTCTGTGATTTGACTCAGGGTGCAGGCAGATGGGAGCTGTGGCTCGAGCAGCTGAAGCAGGCACCACGGATCCCCAGAGACGTGCAGTTCTTTGAGAAACAGTGCCCTACGTGGCTCTGATGGAGCTGCTTGTCACGCATCGGAAGCCCATCATCTTTGTAGTGCCCAGAGGATCCGGCAAGAGCTTGTACATCATAGTAAGTGTGTCTGGAAAAATCTATTAAATTCTTGGATAATAGTAGTGGATAAAAGGGGATAAAAGTGCTCAAAGGACAATAAAAACAGCTCGACAAAACAAGATCAATCATAACAAGACTGTGCATAACATACTACACAAATTAACCACTGTGGCCATTATGTTTATAATGTGAATAAATAATTAATCATATTGAAGTGCAAGTTGCAAGATGTGATGTGGCACACTCATCACACCCATCCACATGTGATTCCATTCACCACCTCATTTTGAAACCCTTCATTAGTTGAACAAGGGGTATGGCATGTAATAAACACTCGAAAGCTCATCTGAACACTTTCATCTGTCTCCTCGATTCAAATTTTGTTAAACCTAGTGGAATTGGAAATAGGAAAGATGTCCGCCTTTTCACTGTGACACTAATTCATCAGGTCTTTTCTTAAAAAAAAAAAAAAAAAAGGAATTAATCAGCCTCTGAGGAACAACTGAAGGCATACAGAAATAAACAATTCCGTGTGGGATCTTGTCCACCTGAGACAAATTTAGTGAATACATTTAGCACCAAGGGGGCTTCTCACTCACACTCTCAGTACATTATCGCTGCTGGAGCTAGTGTGTGTATCTGTGTGTTGCATGTGTGCACATGACAGCAGCTTGTGATAAACGAGCCGACGGGCCGAGACCGACAGCGCCCTGCCGTGCCCCTTTCCTTCGTTCTATCCCTCTAGCCGAGGGTAGGAGAGGAAACCGACTCCTATTTTCGGCGCGACCAGCTGGAGATCCATCACACTAACAGCCTCATCCATTACCCGCCTCGTTACGCTCATATTTTACACACAAGCACACACGCATACACACACACACTCAGCCATGGTAGGAGCCCCCTTGTGCTTACTGTAGATTAACGGTTACAAGTGCAGGGGCAAAGTACGTCCGGAGGTAGTTTTTCACTGAAGAATGAAACAGAACGTGTTTTATGATGTGGTTGAGAAGAAGACGATCAGTCCTCATTTTGCAAGGACTGAGAATGATTCATAGCATCATAACACTTTAAGCAGCCATTTTGCAACGATTATGTTTACATCCTTTTGAACAAGCACGCACTAAGCATCTGAAACTCAGTCTCTCGTTTACTGTTCCCTTTTTACTTTTCTCATTTGTTCATCTGCAGAACCAAGGGCTTTTCAATAATATATGTGAAAGTGCCCTGTACTTAAGTACAAAAAAAAAAAAACACTTAAACAACATTTAACTTCCAGGATGAATTTTTTAATGGTTGCAAATGACTTTAATGGCCATATTGAGAAAGTGGATGTGAAATCATGTCACTTGTTAAATGAGGGTGCTTGGCGCTTTTAGGAACCATAAAGTGATTTCACTACATGTTTCTGGCTCAGTTAAATGCAGGATGTTATCATTCCAAAGCAGAGATGCAGAGATTTACACTTATTGGTAGGTAATTATTAGACCCGTAGAAAATAGTGGCAGTTGTTAAGTGTGAAGTGTCATTAGTACTAATTGTTCAAATAAAACCATTCCAGATGCACGTACTTAATATGTCATAAATGTCATGCCAGCTGTAGACATTTGTGATATTTAAAGCAGCAGTTGTTTTAAATTATTAATTCCAAAATATTTTAAAGTCTGCTTTTTGAAATGCCTCATATTCCGTGCAATGATACCATATGCTATTTGTCTACCTTCTCTAACCTACAGTGTTAGCATTTTGACATTTCTCTGTATATCTGCAGAGCTTGTGGTCCAGACCCCTCCAGTGAGATTAATGAAAACTCTTTGTTGCTCCACAGGATTTTCTGTTGAAACGACTCAACAAGTGTACAGTCCTTTGCTAATTAACTTTTCTGCCCAAACCACAGCCACTCAAGCTCAAAGAGATGAACAGCTTGGGGGAAGAAAAATGCCATGAAGGTTTGTGATTCTATATAGTATATGACATTATTACATCATTTTAATGTTTTAAGATTATTATATATTATTCAATTTAAATAGATTCTATAATAAGCTTTTCTAATACTTTTCTCTGTCAGATTTCTTTTCAAATTTTAAGCAAGACATAGTGATCTCTTTATGAGCATGAATATTTGTTTGTTTCTGTTATAATACAGTAGTATGTGCTTAATAATACTAAATACACTGCCTGGCCAAAAAGAAAAAAGGAAACTAAAAAGGTAAGAGCCATACATTTTATAATTACTGCAGGGATTAATATGTTTTTAGCTTGCAACAAGTTATTTAATGACTTATGCAGTAAGTAGTTTTTCTGTACCTCCCATACAAGCCTGTGGGGGCAGTGTTATGACCTAAGGGGGGGCTTCAGTTGGTCAGGTCCCAAAAAATTAGTTCAGCGGACAACCTAAATATACTGAATGACCAGGTTTTTCCATCAATGGATTTTTTTCTTCCCTGATGGCACGGGTGTATTCCAAGATAACAATGCTAGGATTTATCATCACCCAGATGAGGATGGGTTCCCTGTTGAGTCCGGTTCCTCTCAAGGTTTCTTCCTATTGCCATCTCAGGGAGTTTTTCCCTGACCATTTTGATTCATACACATTCCATACAAACTTAAATAATTCTTTTGACTCTGTAAAGCTGCTTTGCGACAATGACAATTGTTAAAAGTGTTATACAAATAGCATTGAATTGAATGGAATCAGGCTCAAATTGTGAAAGAGTGGTTCAGCGAACATGAGACATCATTTAAACATGTGAATTGGCCAACACAGACTCCAGGCATTAACCTTATTGAGAATCTTTGGGATGAGCTGGAGAAGATGCAACAGTCTGACTCTCTACAAGATCCAATACAAGATCTTGGAAAAACGTATCTAACTTTGGATGAAAATAAATCCTGTGTGCAAAAATGGCGTAAGCTTATTAAAACAATGCCGTAATCAAGCAAAGGGCAGTCCGACAAAATATTAGAGTAAGTCTATTTTTTTTCCAATGATTGCAGGAATTTTCTTTATTAAATGCTCTAAAATTATTAGCCTCATAGGTCACTTCTTGTGGTGGGTGTTTTAAAAATACTTTTTTACCATTTTCAAGTTGCAACATGTTTGTTATTTTTACACCTGTGTGTGTGTGTGTGTGTGTGTGTGTGTGTGTGTGTGTGGGCTTCTTTGGGGGAAATTCCAGGTCTAGGGCTGAATAATCTGAAGGTGTTATATTTACTGCAAACCCTTTAGTGTGGAGGATGACTATTTAAGGACAATTATGGACAAAAAAAAAAGCTTTAAAAAAGGTCTCAGGTTTAACACTGATTATAGATCTTGGTCCAAGCATTATGATATGATGCCAAAGCACATTAGCTTGAATGTGTTTTCTGTGTAGGTGGTGTTCGTGGATGTGAATATGCCTGCGAGAGAGACGTACGGTGCTCAGCCTCCTGTGGAGCTTCTGCGCCTGTGGCTGGACCACTGGAACTGGTATGACATGAAGGACTGCTACATGATCAACCTGGTGGACATCCAGCTGATGTGTGCCATGAGGCCTCCTGGGTGTATCTGGCTGTTTCTCACAGAGTGTGAATAAACTCAATGACTATGCCCCATCCATTTTTTAAAAGCAAGGTTCAAAGCATTGCCTGCCATTATAATGTCCCTGAAGGCTTTTGTTTTTTATGGGGGCTGAATAATTTCATGAATTAACACAATACCTGAACAGAATGGTGTCTGATGTACTTCCCCTTGTCTTTTTGTCATTTCGTAATTCTCAGGTGGTAGGCGTAATCCAATGATGCCACCCTCCATCCATCATTTTATCACAGTATAGATTAATTAATTTGGTAGGAAGACATTTTTTTCTCCAGAATCCTGGACTGGCCCTCGTTTATAAGGTAAATGTCTGTGCTGTACATGTTATGATGATTTTTTTTCTTAGCCTTATAACATCTGGTAAGAAATTCTATGATGAACAGAATGAAGCGTAACGGCTTACATGAGTAGCCCATAATCCTTCATTTTATAATAATGAATTCAGCTGGAGAATACAGCAAATATAAAACATTTAATTGGTCCTTCAGCCAGTGCTTTGTATGTACATAGTCTTCCTGTAATGCCATGCATGCCTTCTGGAGCGCCTCTTTATAAGCTCCCAGAATGCTTCATTCCATATGCAGACTTAGTTCTCTGCCAGACTACAGAGCAGCACAATGCTACACTAGATTTAGAGATTATTTCGAAGGAGAGATTGTATTAGAAGAAAATTCAGAGAAGAACGCATTGCATTTGGGTGTTAAAAGAAAGAACTAAGGAAGCTAAGTATGGATATACAGGGTGGAGTCAAGTAGAGCCATTTATTCATTGATTCACCTTCTTCACCGCTTATTTACATTTAAGCATTTGGAAGATGTACTTATCCAGAGCGACTTACATCTTTATCTCATTATACATCTGAGCAGTTGAGGGTTAAGAGCCCTGCTCAAGGGCCCAACAGTGGCAACTTGGTGGTCATGGGGTTTGAACCTTCTGAAACGTTGAACCTTCTGAACCAGAGTCCAATGCCTTAACCACTGAGCTACACCCGTACCCCCCAGCACACAAACACACACACACACTTAGGATTAATTTGAAGCTTTCAGTCTGAAATAACATTCATATAGTTCATTTTTTTTCATCCTGTTCCACCACTCTTCTGAATGTAGCAGTACACAATCTTTGTATAGTACTGTAGGTCGTCTTTAAACTAAGGATGACCTACCCTTCATCCCATGGGCTGTCAGCTGACATCGCTCACTCTCTTATAGTATAAATGCATTCCTTGGACTTGATTCTGTGAACCACAAATCATTCTTCCAGATCAAAGGAGCCGTACTGCGCATTTATGACTTCCTTTTATGTTAACATTTTACATAATATTCCAAAATAAATATGCCTGCCCAGCCATGAGTGCGACTCCACAAGCAAGACAACACACACACACACACACACACACACACAGAAATATGATATAATTGCATCAAAAATATTTTGCTTGTAACTCTTTTGGCCAGCTGGAGTCAAACTCAAGATCATGCCTACATTTTTAAACAATACAGAGTCTGCTTTGGTTCTTTGCATTGATAAATATATTTTATGACATTTCTCTTTCATGGTTGCAAAAATATATTTGTGTGGATGTGCGCAAACATTTTTCCTTTTTTCCTTCTTGAAAGAAACATTCCAAGAGACAAAACACAATTATACTTTAACTGATTTACAAATTCTGTCCCTTTTGATGGTCTTTTTGTGTGGGCTTTGTTTATGTCTTTCATTTTTAAAAACTTTACTTAGAAGGTTTTATCTTCAGATGTCTTGAAAAGCCCTATGGCTTTGCCTTTGTGTGCACTTTTCTTCAGTGCATCATGCTGTTCCTGCTTTGAAGTCAGAAAAGTGAAGCTCTCGTTTCTTCTAAACCCACCCTCTTTGTACACACAGAAGCGTAAACTCCCCTCCTGCACACCCAAACACACCGTTCTGATTTGTTTATGAGACCTGTTTTTTTTTCTTTCTTTTTCTAACACATCACCAGGGCCCTTCTGTCTTTTTCTGCCCTATTTCACTACCTTTCATGTTTTGTCTTCTTTTCTTTCCCTTGTCTCTTCTGTCTGTTATTTATTTATTTATTTATTTATTTTCATTCTGTCTTTCCCCTGTTCGATGGTGAGAATTGTTTATGCCATGCTCCCCCAAGCATATCGAACATCACATGCACAGGGGCAACGTCTAACTCTTCCCCAAATGCTACCTTTGAGAAAGATTTAATTTTTAATACTCAGCTTTCCTTTTTGTGTTCAGGGGTTTTCATGTATAACATTGGTGGATAAAATATTTCGGCCAAGAAGAAAGGTAACCGTCAAAGTTTTGGTTGTGACACAGCATTGATGATCGAGTGGCCATTCTAGCAGCAACAGCAGAAAATAAAAATTTTATAATTAGATCATTATAATGTTATAATTAGATAATTTTGTCAGCATTTATTAAGTCCTTTGTGTTTAATGCTTCTGTTGAAGGATAAACTGCTCTAAGCAATTTTGAGAAAGATCAAATTTTATTTATTTATTTATTTACTCACTCATCTTCTATACCGTTTTATCCTGTATTCAGGGTCGCGGGGACCTGGAGCCTATCCCAGGAGGATTAGGGCACGAGGCAGGGTACACCCTGGACAGGGTGCCAATCCATCGCAGGGCACACACACATATACACACACACACAATTTGGGAACGCCAATCAGCCTAACCTGCATATCTTTGGACTGTTGGAGGAAACCGGAGTACCCGGAGGAAACCCACCAAGCACGGGGAGATCATGCAAACTCCATGCACACAGAGCTGGGAATCGAACCCAGACCCTGGAGGTGCAAGGCGACATTTCTAACCACGACACTACCTTTATTTATTTATTTATTTATTTATTCTAAAATCAGATTTTATGAATACAATCATTTATTTCTTTGATTGATGGCTAAAACAGGCAAGTGCACAAAAAAAAAGTTCATTTCATAGCTCAACTTTAGTTTCCCTAAAAAGTAAAATTTTCTGTGTCTTTCTGTGGTTTAGTTTTTCAACGACATGCTTTTTGTGTGAGTGTATTTCGACATGGGAACTCGTACTTTCCCTCAGTTTCAGTGTTTGGGTTATTATTGTTGTAGAGACAGTATAATGAAAGTAATCTCTCTCTCTCTCTCACTCTCTCTTATATTTGTCTCATATTTGTCAGGCAACATATTTCAAACGTATGACACCCCAGCCTGGTTCTCCATTTCATTTCTGTCTCAAAGCTCCTTGTTTGATGTGACCCAGGCAACACAGGCATTGCATTTCTAAATATTTAACTTAATCATTTTTTATGAGACACATGAGGAGCAATATTAAAATGCCTTTGCAGTCTCTTTGTCATTATTGGCACACAGGCCTATGAAAAATGAATGAACCCAGAGAAAATATTTGGAAGCGTGCTGTGAGATAATGTTGTGAACGTAGAGTAGTGACTAAGGGAGCAGGAGCACTTTAACCTCATTGTGTTCTCACAGACACTTCTTCTACTGTATAAGAAATACCGACGGTATATTATGCTTGTGTGAAGAAACAATTATGGTTAAAAAAAAAAAAAAAAAAAGAAAGTCAAACCCTCAGGGAGATTCTTAGAAGGGGGAAAAAAAAATCATTATTTAATTAGTTTCACTGCCCATTGCTACAGTATCTTTTTCGCCAGGAGAGTTGGAGGTGTGCGCTCATTCTTTCTTATAAATTGTGCTTAGTATAACTTCCGCTTTTTCAAGCTGTGTTCAATTTTGCGATATGTGGGAGTGATATCAAATATACACAAGCAATATTCCTAACAGCTTGGAACAAGATATCCTGCTGTCAGAACCCACATACAAATGTAGTTCACAGAAGAGAGGTAATATAGTAGCTATCACTGTTGCTTAGAGATTAGACATGCTTTCATTGGAAACCTAACTCTCCAGCCCAGTTTAAAGCTGAAATTAATATGCATGAGACTGGCACTACCTGTGCTGAATTGACGTTCCGTCTGGGGTGTATTGCTGAAACGCGCCCAGTGTTTCCAGGAGAGCCACGGGATCCAGGATAATCAGATTGGCACTATAAAAGAGTCAGATTAGATTAGAATGGCATTATAAATGAGTCAGATTTATGTCCATAAATATTTGGACAGCTGCACAGTTTTCATATTATTTCATATTTCATAAAAATCGAAAGTCCAAAAAACAGGCACAATCAGGAGATGTGCAAACAGCTACATACCACCAAGGACAAAATCAAGAACCAGACGAACAGCAACAGTTATAGTAAAGAACAGCTTAGTAAAGACATATGTGAAGTTCGGAATATTGCTTCACAACTCCAAAGTCTCTTTATATACAGTAGTATTCAGTTAGAACTTCATTAAAGACGACAATGTGTGTTTGCTGGGTGATGTAGTCCTTAGCTGTATGGCCTTCAAAAGGTGTAGAAGGCCATCTTTTGAAGGCCATAATGTTTGTGTTGAAGTCAGAGTTCTGGGTTAATATCACTGCTTCTCTAGCAGAGCCCCTTTCTAGAGGGCTCACTCCAAAAGAACTGTCCCTTCTTGCTTACCACTGGAGCACTGGGTGCCAAGGGTGAAGTGACACATTTTGATTTCTTTTATGATTACCTGTTCAACAGGCATATGTACAGAAATTTGGTAGTTTAAATACTACATATAGTCTCACTGATTGAAATCTGTGTCTGTCAAAAAGTACCTGCAGGGTCCGGGTTCGATTTCCGGCCAGGTTCGATTCCCGTCTCTATGTGCATGGAGTTCTGAACATGCTTGGTGGGTTTCCTCCAGGTACTCCGGTTTTCTCCCACAGTCCAAAGACCTGCAGATTAGGCTAATCAGCATTTCCAAATTGCCCGTAGTGTGTGAATGGATTTGCACCATGTCGAGGATGTACCCTGTCCTGTGCCCTAAGTATCCTTTAAGCCCCCTGTGAAAATGTGATATTTGCCATTTACTTTAACCCATTTTAGCAATTTATTTTTACAAGTTTTGAACTAATATTAGTTTTGCAACTTTTGGGAGCCATAATGCGCTTCATGATAATATTTCTGAAAGTAAATTAATTAGAAATAGCGCTAAACATTCATTGGATATGTGATTGCTTTCTGTACAAGATACATGGAAAAAGTGTCGTCTCTGCAAAAAGCTGTTGTCTTTGTTATGCTATGTTCCTTTCACTTGGTCCTCCCGTTCTCTCGTTGAGCTTTCTGAACTCTATTTCTGAACTCTCACCATAGAAGACAAAGACGTACAGTATGGGTGGTTAGATGATGCCCCAAAATGTTACACGGTGCACTCTGACAATTGAGTCATTTTTTTCACAAGCATATTTCCCCCAAATTAACTATAGTGTCATGGTGGCACTTTGCTAACGCACATTTTGATCCTGAGCTTGGGTTCCTCTCCCAGCATTCCCAGAAGATGCCCAGGATCACCCTGAGGACAGTAAAGGACAGTGAAGGACGAATGAATAAATAAATAAATAAATAAGTGAATATAATTTAGGCTATGATAACCTTAATAGCCACCAGCCACTCACCAAGAGTTTGATATATATTACTCACTCATTCACTCACTCATTGTCTATACGGCTTTATCCTGTATTCAGGGTCACAGGGGCCCTGGAGCCTATCAAATACACTGAGGGCACGAGGCAGGGGACACTGTGAATGGGGTGCTAATCCATCAAAGGGCACACACACATATACACACTCACATGCTCATTTACACAGAACGGGCACTTTGGGAACGCCAATTAGCCTTAAGCTAAGAAACAATTACATCAACCAACTTATCAATATCAAAATATTCTTTAACAGTTTGTACTATTTATTTGCTTCACATAAAAGTTTTATAAACACTAAAAATAATTAATAATATTTACATAATAAAGTTTTTCTTAAGATGGAGTTATCTCCATAAAACACTGAAAGGGTTTTAAAAGTTCAAACTAAGAAGATTTGATAGCATGAATGTTTCTACTTGCTAAGTTTGTGAAATTGATCCAAGATCATTACAATGTCCAATGAGTGTGATATAAATAAGTAAAGAAAAAAAAAAGAGAGAGAGAGCGAGAGAAAAACTCTTGTTGCTTGAGTGAGATTATATTATAGAACATATTATTATATATTTATAGAGGGACAGAATTTACCAGCTTTTTTTGTGCACTACACTACACAAGATTTGACAGGGCAATAGCTGATGGTATTTTTAGGAAGCAATATAATGCTGTTTAAGAGCCTATGTGACAATATTTAAAAAAAAATTAAAAAAAAGAAGAAGAAATCTTGCCATTTCTTGCAGTGTGTAATATTGAGAAGTGAATTATGTTTGTGTCGGTGAGGAAAGATTAAAGAAGTGTTATTCTTGAGAAATAATGTAATTACATTCTGGAGACAATATGTCCTCAAAATAGAAAATATGTGCACTGGAAGAGTGAGACTGTGTTCTTAATGCTGTTGAAGGTGAAATGTGTGGGGAAAACGATTTGGTTTGAATTTCAAAATATAAAACTGTTTACTGTTCTGCATTCTAATCTTTATCATTTACAATATACCTAATCTTCATCACAAATGCTGCATCTGCAGGAAGGCAGGATGATGACCTCCCATGCTTGACTTACAGGACCGAGCAAACAAGTGGATAAAGAACATGGAAAAGGCCAACAGCCTGCACATTATCAAGCGTATTGATGGCAATTATGTAAGAACACATAGGAACAACATTCAGTTCGGTGCGCTAGGTGATTAGCCTCTTATTGTTTTTCAACATGATATTGGACTGTAATGATATAATGATAGAAAACTCCATGGTACGTTAACTTTCAGTAAATTGTTTAGCATGTTTCCATGGGGTTCCATGGTTGCATCCATGTGAATTTCCAGTGAATTCACCCCATTGTTGGCATTAACTTGTAAATGCAAACCAAGAATAGAAACTTGCCAAAAACTATTCATCTTTTTTGTTTAAAAAAAAAAAAAACACCATACAATGACCACAGATGATCTTATCTGTGAGTCATCATCTTATGGCCAGATGTTTGTAGATCACCGCATTCATATTTGTTTTTTTAATCCCATTCCAGGTTTAGTCCCACTTTGCATCCACTCTTCTGTGATAGCTTTCCACTAGATTGTGATGCATGACTGTACGAAAGCATTAGTGAGGTCAGACCCTGATGCATTGGTGCAGTCGGTGTTGCAAGTTCATCAGGGCTCTGTTGAGGAGACTCAAGTTCTTTTCCTCTAAGGTAAACCATATATTTATGGATCTTGCTTAGTGTATGATGGTAGATGTTTGGACCTCTTAGTTGTAGTAGAAGCAAAGCATACAAATAAATGCATTCAACTGGATATGTTTGTGTGCTTCTAATTTGTGGCATCACTTTTGGGGAAAAAACACATCTGGAATAGTCTCAGATTTTTCCATCACCAAACAAAAAAGTGTTAGATTTTATTTCTGACAATCAAGTCTTTCTTTTTTTTTTTTTTTTTCACAAGCATTTTTTCCCCCACACAAATGAACTATAGTGTCATGGTGGCACTTTGCTAATGCAAATTTTGATCCTGAGCTTGGGTTCCTGCCGTACTCCCAGCATTCCCAGAGGATGCCCAGGATCACCCTGAAGTGGACAGTGAAGATGAATGAATAAATAAATAAGTGAGTATAATTTAGGCTGTTTATTTTTAGATGAGGTTATATAATGCAGACTGCCATACGAAACCCTGTCATTTTTCCGTTACAATCATGGAAACTGTACTATATTAAGAGTGCATTGATTTAGCAATATCACATGACCAAGTGTGCTATTGTACTGAATATCAGCTGACTTTTCAGACATATTATTGCCAAATAATAAGTTTATTTCTGTTCCATCAACAAAAATCAGTCGAATCTACTTGAATTCCATCAATTCTGCTATACTGTATATTCTGATATTTACGCCACAGGTGTAATACTGCCCCCTCTCTCCAGGGGTCTCTCTTCACCAGGAAACCTGAAACAAACTCAAAGTGTGAACTGAAACAAGTGAAAAATACTCACGTTTACACCTCTGGGCGATGACAATCTTGCTTATTTCCAGAACGCACACTGCCTACAAGCAGCATCTGCGCATTAGTTTTTGCATGTCTGATCCTCCAGGGCAGCTCAAAGGTGGGCACAAAACCCAGTCCTACTTTGTGATCAGTTTCCCTGCCTGTCAGCTGTTTCCCTGAGAGAAAAGAGGAAGAAAGAAAACAAGAATAGGCCAGACAGTTCCATTTGTGTTTGAATGATTCCCTTAGTATTTACTGTTTTTAGCCCTGATGATGAGAAGAACTGCTTTAATTCCCACCTCAGCAGCCGTGTATGGCCTTTGAGTAAATAGGTGTTATTGTGAGTTACCGAGCTTTTTTTGTCAGGTTTTTGAGCAGAAATAAAAAGGGGTTTTACACCAAACCATGCACTCAACTTGGCATGAGAGAGAGAGAGAGAGCGAGAGAGAGAGAGAGAGAGAGAGCAAAATGGATGGATGGGGGGATGGATAACTAAAAAATATTCAGATGTCAAAATGAGGGACAAGAAAAAAAAACACATAATACAAACATTGGTCCTCATTTGTAAGGCTAGATATTACAAATAATTATTCATAAACTTTTTATATGAAAGTTTACAAAAAATTATAATGATTTTTTAAAATTATTATTTAGATCCTTATCATGCTCCGGACTCTGTTAACCGATGCACAAAAAAGACTAACAAATGTAAACTTCTATATGACTAATTTCAAACTTCAAAATATTCAAAAACTTTACAAGTTATTGTTATTTTTATTTTTATTTTTTATAGACACCCTTTTCAAAAACCTTTGAAGTCTCTAATCAAAACTTCACTAGGTCATGCAGTAAGAGCATCATTAAGCACTTTAGTGAAAATCGGTTATTTTCTATTTTGGACATTAATTAAAGTTAATTAAACTGAGACAAACTCACAAATCATTCAATTATGACAAAAGTAATGGCACCACCTGTTCGCTTGTCCTAAACAAATGCCTTGAATGATGTTGGATTTAGACCTTGCCTATTATTATTATTATTATTATTATTATTATTATTATTATTATTAATAATCTGAAAGTGATCAGCATATGTACACTAGGATGAAGAAAAGCATTGCTTATGAAATGTTTTAAGTCTGGCAGACAATTTTATTTCGATTTAACTTACACAAACACTTCACACAGCTTTACTAAAAATTTATAGATGTGGCCTAATATTAGCAAAAACATTTCCAAAATAGATGGAATGTACATATTTTTTCTTAAGGTTATCTGAAGCTGTAAAAAAAAAAAAACAAAACAGATATGGTGGTTAACTGATCAAATTTAAGATCCTATTTTTATTTAACTGCCATCTAATGGAAGGAGTTTAATGTTGTCATCAAAACAGAAAGGCAAGATACTTATAATTTTTAAAGCATTTTTTCCTTTTTAGTTATTTGTTTCATTTTTATTCATGTTCAGTAATGTAATGTAATAAGGCTTTAGCTTCATGCTTTAAAAATGTTGTATATTACAGTACGTTTTGACTGTTACACAGTGAGGGGTGAAGTACACAATCCTGTACTGGAGTAAACTAGAGATACTGTACTGTAGGTGAAATATTACTTAAGTAAAAGTAGAATTTCTTTCCTTTACATTTGTACGTTAGAAAAGTCCAAAAGGACTTACCTGTAAATGTAAAAGTATCATACAGTATGTATTTTGTATTAGCTCACTTGTAGCCTTTAAGTCATAGTAAAAGTTGGATTGTTGTAGGATACAGTGAAGTGAAAGTAAAGTTTCCAATAATAGAAATATCCAAGTACAGCTATGTGAAAACTGTGCATAAGTACAGTATTGAAGTAAATTTACCTGTTAGCAAACGTTATTTCCTACATCTGCTGTTATATTTCCTGCTATTCTATCCAATGTCATACACTAGTAAGGTTGTCAGTATTGTAAATGACATTGTTGTTGTTTTTTCTGTTACATCAAAGATAATGTTGTGAATCATGATATCTATACTATCTATACATACTTTCTTAAAATGTGAAGTTGGAAATGGCAGCCTGCACTGCTACACAGGATGATTAGTGGTCTTTTAGTGCTGCCAGAAAATGTTGGGAACCAGCTGTGCCCATTATGGTGTGTGTATCTGTTTGGGAGACTCCACCCTAAAGTACTTACTGGCCTTTCACTTCTACATCACCACCAAGCCATGCAACTTACACTATCTGGGTTAAGGGTGGATTTGAACACACACGTGTGTGTGCATACTGAAAATGAGTACATTGCCACCCAGCAGGTCTTAAGGTAGATGGTTATTCAGATAAAGATAGAAAATTAAGGCACAGTACAGCATGTTCTGGCACATGTGCACTTCTCTGTGTGCTTCCTCATCCCTGCTTACAAACACAGATAACTCTGATTTAATCCTATGATGAAAGGTTGCCCTCTCCAAACTAGAATATAGCATTAGTGACAAAAGACAGTGCCCCAGTGCCGAAAGTAGCTTAAGGCTAAGGCACTGCCATTTGTCCCCCTTTGCCATCCACTAGATTAAAGAGAAACTATCATAGAGAGATCATAATAGTGGCTTTCACTGCTTTCAAAGCTTTTCAGATTGTTTGGGTCTCTAACATCTACAGCCAATATCTCCATCTCATACACACAGATGTGTAGCTGACAACAGCAGGACACAATAACAAGAACTGGTTCTGTTTAATTAATTAGCTAGATTGCCAGAAAACAATGAATTCATTTAACAGTTCTAATTAATTCAATTCAATTTTATTTGTATAGCACTTTTTAACAATTGCCATTGTTAATCATCCAAAAAGGGTTTTATACTTACATTTACATTTAGGCATTTGGCAGCTGCTTTTATCCAGAGTGACTTACAAATGTGCTTTGAAGTTTCCGTCATTGGATAGATCCTTACACTGAGTTACTAGATTACTAACTAAGAACCATCAGTCAAACACTATTGGGAGATATTTGTTTGGTTGGGAGAGAGATTTTAGTCGTCATTTAAAGATTGGCTCAGCTGTACAGACATTTAGAGGAAGTTTATTCCACCTAAATCTAGCAGTGCTGAAGGATAGGAGGGAACATGGTGCGGTGTGATTAGAACTGAGAGGTATGTGGGTGCTGGGCTGTTTTTAGCTTTGTGGGCAAGCATCAGCATTGAATTTGATGCGGGCAGCTACAGGAAGCCAGTGGAGGGAGCGGAGACGTGGGCTTGTGTGGGAGAACTTGGGAAGGTTGAAAACGAGACGTGCAGCTGTATTCTGGATCAGCTGCAGAGGACAAATTCTGGACAGAGGCAGACCTGCCAAGGGAATGTTGCAGTAGTCCAGTCTTGAATTAACAAGGGACTGAACAAGCACCTGAGTAGCCTATGTAGAAAGAAATGAGCAAATGCTTCTGATGTTGTAAAGTCCCCCGCAGTCTTCTCCTTATAGGCAGCAATTTGGCAATAATTAGAATATTAAAAGCTTAATTAAGGTACAACACACGTATGCCATTTTTATTTTCAAACTGAGTATGAGTATGAAGATATATTTTTGCTTATCGGTGCAAAAGTATGCAACTTAAAATGACAGTTATGCATTAAAAACAATTTCACGTTTCACAGAACAGACTGTGATTGTGCTATTTGCTGCTGCAATTATGTTTAAAATGTTATGAAAATTAATCAACATCTTCAGCAGATATTGTGTGGATGGTCAAACAGAGCATGTGACTGTCACAGTGGTGCTGAAAGAACAGTGATGTTTCGGCACAAGCCGTTTTGGGCCATAGAAAACTACATGGTCACAGGCAGGCTGGGAAACCATTTCCCATGATAACCGTTTCCTATATCAACTAGATGATGACTCTTCTCATGCCAGCAAAAACTTGATTTCCCCATGAATTCAATTCAATTCACTTTGTATAGCGCTTGACATTGTCGCAAAGCAGCTTTACACAATCAAAAGAATTAAGTTTGTATGAAACGTGAATGTGTATGAATCAAAATGATAAAATTGTCCCTGATGAGCAAGCCGAGGACGACGGCGACAGTGGCAAGGAAAAACTCCCTGAGATGGGTGAAAACGGATAGCAGGGATTGATCTGCATAATACTATGTGAGACTGGAAGTTCAGTATAACAGGAGATAATAAAGAGTTTCCAGCTCAACTGCTGAGCCTCCTCAGAGGACTTCTCCTTCAGCCCTAACTGCAGATCTGCGAGACCAGGGTACTGAATCTCAGCACCTCAACTCCTCTCCTCCTCCACATCGCTACTCCTTACTAAAAACAAAAGGGCAAAAGCTTTTTCACTCTGGTTTGTGTTCTGCATCTGATGCTGCAAGTTTTAACACTGGCTAAAAAAAAATACAGGCACTCATCCAGAACCAGCTACTGTACAGTATGTAGCAAGTTTTCCATCATCAGCAGGATATCGAGCAAGAGCTGACCTGAAGATTCTTCTGGGTAAATGAAGCCATTCTCCTTGACCCATTCTACTATACCAGTGCTTCCTGTCAAAGTGCTCACCACTGAGGATGATGTCAAAGCACTCAAATCGCAGCAAGAGCAGGCCCCAGTTCTCACCCCTTTTCTCACTGGTGAGACTCGGCCACTGACTATGACTGGGTCAAGGCAGGGATCCTGATCCCAACAAAACAGTGGCAGAATTCCATCAATGCCCTGCTAAATGTTATGCACTAATGGCTGACTAGAGCTAGATTAACTGACAGCTTGAGACCTTCCTTAAAGGAAATAAATAGATCTTTGTCATCATGGACTATATGCCACACAGTGACCTAAGGCAGCCCCTCTCCGAAAGGGGAGTTAGTCCTTCTATTTTGCTAAGGTCTACTGAAGCATATCCTTTCTGACTAAGGTACAGTATGCCCTTCATTACAAAGTTGATGTCTGATATCAAGACGTCAGGCTACCATACCCAAACAGACAATCTAGTTGAGGGGTTTCACACAGATCCTGAAAAGTATGCTTTATAATGTATTATAATTAAAAGGGGTGAAAATGGTACACCAAGGGCATGCCTAGAGTGAAAGACCTGATGGAGCGTCTGGGGAGGGATCTGTTTCATATCCATCCTTGACTTCACAAATGGCTATTGACAAGTTGCCCCAACACCACAGGCAAGACCCCAGATGGCATTCTTCACCACTGGTGCTGTAATAGTGGGTTCTCCAGTTTGGCCTCTAAATGTTACCCATTAAGAGAAATTATTAAGACCTACTGAGAGAGAGAGAGAGAGAGAGAGAGAGAGAGAGAGAGAGAGAGAGAGAGAGAATTTTGCTTTTTTATTTTAAAAAAATGTGACTACGGGGGGAAAAAGGAGAAGAGGGAAATGAGGGGAAACAGTTTGCTGGTGAATGGCCAGGGCTGATGCCCAACCCCTTAAAATCCTTTTGTAATATACAGGAATAAGGAAGGCATGTACCAAATGTTTAGTGGTGGGTTGTGGGTATCCTCTGATGGCCACCTGAAAGAGGTACAGTTACTGTGTAACAATGAAACACAATGAAAGGATTTATCCAATGATAAAAACTTCAAAGCACTTTGGTAAGTTGGTCTGGATGAGAGCGTGTGCCAAATGGCTAAATGAAAATGTCAATGTAACTGGGAAATCGCATTAGCAGGGGACCAATGAAAAAAAAAAAGTGGTGGCCATCAGAGGATACCCACAACCCACCACTAAACATTTGGTACATGCCTTCCTTATTCCTGTATATTACAAAAGGATTTTAAGGGGTTGGGCATCAGCCCTGGCCATTCACCAGCAAACTGTTTCCCCTCATTTCCCTCTTCTCCTTTTTCCCCCCGTAGTCACATTTTTTTAAATAAAAAAGCAAAATTCTCTCTCTCTCTCTCTCTCAGTAGGTCTTAATAATTTCTCTTAATGGGTCCTGAAAACCATAGAAACTGCACTGACTGTTAAAAATTACTGCTGCTGCTGGCATCCTTGCAAAAATGTCAAACATTAGTAAATATTATTATTATTATTACCCTGGAGTGATATAAACCTGTGTTGATTTTTTTTCTCTTAAACCACAATTAATCATTATTTAATAATAACTCACAGTTATTGTCCCATCAGTGCAACATTTTCTTCTATTAAATATTAGATTAAAAAAAATCTGTGCATTCAGGATAGTTAGGATAAGTACCAGATTATAGACAGATGTATCAGATAAAATGATAACTAGTAAGCATCAGCAGAATCAATATATTCTTTAATAACTGATAAAAAAAAAATTCTTAAACATGGACTGTGCAAAAAACAGAAAGAGCATAAGTAGCAAAAATTGCTGTAGATAAACGCAAATGGTGCGATGCATTTGATCTGGACATTTGTAAGGGAGCCGCATGCAAGAGCATGCTGATCTATTTCGCCTAATTGCTGCATGTTCACGTCTGACGCATCAACACACAGCTGCAGGGAACAGGTGTGTGTGTGTCTGTGTGTGTCTGTGTGTGTGTGCGCGCCCCTAATGAATTAGCTTCCCCCCAGCAAACAGATGCAAAGATATTTCATGCAGCGAGCTGTCTCTGTCTTCATCTGTCATGAATAATAAGCCCTAGAATATCAGATGTGCTCAAATACACATTTCCATATTTAGATATGGAAGATTTCTATTTCTAAATGAAGGGACGTCATGCAATCTTTGAAAATACTACTTGAATTGTTTTCTTTCTGAGTATTAACATCCTTACAAATTTAAAGATTATGCAGTAATGGAGGATCTTTGTGTCTTCTTTGCTAAGAGTTGCAGTTTGCTGAAAGCCATTTTGAGATATTACAAATCTCAGTATTTCATTTCATATTTCAAATTGAATTAATTTTTATATATATATATATTTATTTTGCACTTTCCTGATTATTGGGAGGAAACTAACAGTCTCTCTCACACACACACACACACACACACACACAAAATGTAATTTTCATAGTCATCTTCAGTATTCCGTATTCAGATGCCAGATGTCTGCATCACATGTCATGTTTTAAGGCCCTGCCAATCTAAATTATGCATTTAATTAATCTGAAATAGTAAAAGATAAATATATGACAAAATCTAAATGATACAGGAGTTAATGATTATCATTGTCTGTGATTATCATTTACTCAACAGGGAATAAGCCTGTTATGAGGTGGGGGATAGCACGTTATGCTAGCGCGCCTGATTTTCCTTTTCAGAGGGAAGGTTGTGTGTGTGAGTTGTGGGAGTGATTGTGCACATTTACATGAGGCTTCTCCCGTTCGGAGATAACGTGGGATTATTAATTAAACACAAAACTTCTAATGGGGCAAAGAGCAAAACCTAAAATATAAAACTACGTCTCCTGTCCCCTTCAGACAGGGTTAATCCTTATTGATCGTTAGTTTTCTCTTTTCTCTTTTCCTTTTCAGTTTTCTTTGCTCTCTTTTTCTTTTCAGTTCTCTTTTCTCTTTTCAGTTCTTTTCTTTTTTTTTGTTTTCTTTTCTCTTTTCCTTTTCAGTTTTCTTTGCTCTCTTTTCTCTTTTCAGTTCTTTTCTCTTTTTTTTGTTTTGTTTTCTCTTTTTTTTGTTTTCTTTTCTCTTTTTTTTCAGTTTTCTTTGCTCTGTTTTTCTTTTCAGTTCTCTTTTCTTTTTTCAGTTTTTTTTTTTGTTTTGTTTTCTTTTCTCTTTTTCTTTTCTGAGTTTTCTATACCGGAGCAATGCTCCACACCCTGGTGCTTCCTAAATGTCCGCACGCCTAATGATTTGTGTCGGGAGCCTATATAGACATGCATCCAGGTGTCATGCATCCCCCTGATTGCCATCATGGCGGCGTTGCCTAGCAACTGCATGTGAGGGTGGCCGCGGGCCTGCCTGGCTGGAAATCCGTGGAGTAGTTTCCTGTGGGTTTGCCTGTCGCAATACCCGCGACGTTACAATTTTATGCAAAAGTAATGCAAAAAAAAAAAAAAACATGAAATTCTGAAAGGTTCACACACCTTTTCTTGCCACTGTATAACAGCCTTTTATATACAAAAAAAATTGTTTGCTCTATGGATTTGGACTCTGTTTCTATCTGTCTGCTTATGCCTTTGTCTGTGTTGTCTGGGAGTGTGCTGTGGTTTCTGGCACCAATCATTGGCAGCAGAGCCTTTGGCTTTTGTAGGTTGTGTGGTGGGATCTCCATTTGCCCGGTGGATCCAGTAGGTGCGCGGTCTGATTGTGATCTGGGTAGTTTGGAGGCCAGATCAGCCGCCTTGGACTCTTTGCCTGTTGGGCCACATGTGGGGTTGGCTGTGGTGCACTAGGTGTTTTGTTGCCTTTTTATCTGATTATTTGATTGGTGATTTGTATGCATTGGCTTTTCTATGAGATCAGGCCAGACAGGCTGACCTTTGCTTCAGACAGGCATGCCTACAGTATGCATGCCTACTACTGTTAGCAGTTTACAGGTATTTTTGATCCTTAAAATGTGTGGACCAAAAGCAAATTTAACTGATAATGATATTTGTAGCAAGAAAAGTGCTCAAATATCCAACCAGAATTCTGCCTGAAGCTTGGTGACGACTCTCTGTCTGTCTCAGTGAAAAGTGCTGACAAAACAAATTAAAACTTGTGCTATAAATTATTGGGGTTATCTTCCATTAAAGATGTACAGTATGTTGTACAATTATTCTGCCTAGTAAAAGACCAGTTTAAAGAAATAATTAAAAGATCAATATTATCATGATATTCATGTGCCTAACAACTTCTCACCACAGCTGTGTGTGACCAGTGTTCACCTTATAAATGCTTTACTTTATAAGCATCGAGTCAAGAGGTTTTGTCCACATATGCAAAAGTTTTTGGTTATTTATCTCTCACACAACACAATACTTTTAGTTGGTAATTTCCATATAGGCAAGTAAAACAAGGGGAGAATTAATAAGATGTATTTATTCCTCACAAAAAAAGCTACTGATTACATCACAATCAAAGGTGTTAGAACAAACTATGTGTTCTAAATCAATTTGATAAAAAATATATATAATGTTATGCAGAAAACTGTAACCTGAAAAACATGTGCTTTTATTACAGTCATGTATATAAGTTAGTGCCCTCCCTTTTAATTTTATGTTTCTTTGTTTAAAAACATAATATTAATTAATATTAATAATAGGCAAATACAAGTGATGAAATGTTAAATAAAATTAAAAATAACTCATTCACTCATCTATTATACCACTTTATTCTGTATAAAGGGTTGCAGAGGGCCTTATCAAATAATGTTCAAACAATTTGGAGTTCAACATTCTACACTGAGAAAGATTATTGTGTAGAATATTCAAGACAACTGCCAATCTTACTGAAAGTGGACGGAAGTGGACGTCCCAGCACATTCACCCCAAAGTCAGAATGTGCAATGCTCAGAGAAATACAAACTACCCAAGAGCTACATCTCAGACCCTACAGGCCTCACTGAGCATGTTAAATGTTACAGTCCATGACAGCACAATCACAAGAAAACTGAACGAGTATGGTTTGTTTGGAAGGATTGTCAGGAGAAACCTTTTCCATCTAAAAGGAAAATGAAGCATGAGTGAGGTTCACAAAACTGCATCTGAGAAAGTCACAATACTTCTGAAACAATGTCCTATAAACAGACATCCTGTATACTTGGGTAAAGTTCTAATGTTGTGTGCGTGTGTGTGTGTGTGTGTTTGTGTTTCAATTAATATCAGACTTACCTGACTTTCTTCTGGTTCATCACCTAATGTAACACATTATTATTATTATTATTATTATTTAAATAATTAATAATAATTAATTCATTAATTAATACTACTATTATTATTATTATTATTATTATTATTATTATTATTATAGGATTAATAATTGACCTGTGTGAGTTTTTTCTTTGCTTCAATAGACAGATCAGGACACCGAGAAGAATCACAGTCAGTCCACCAAACCCCACATTCAGCATGAAGAACAAAGCAGGAGATTCTGAACCTTGGAGAGAAACATTAAAGGAAACATTGATCCTGCATCATAATTGAATCATGCATAGAAGTGTTTGGAAGAACAAAAACAATGTACCGGTTTCTTTCTTCTTAACAATGTCTATATTTTTGCCTGAAAAAAAAAAAGAAATTTTACTATCTCATTTATCTCAAACAGCGTTTACTGAAACTATGTAACTTTCACATGTACTGTAATTTACCTTTCACATGCAAATATGTTGAGGTGCTAAAGTTTGTTTCCTCACTGTAGCTGCAGTAATAGAGTCCTGTATCAGAGACATTTACTGCAGTGATGGTGAGAGACGTGTTCTTGCCATAAACAGACATCACTATTCTCTCACTTTCTGTAAAGAAGTAACACGTTTCTGCTGGAGAATTTTTTAAAAACTGTCTACATGCAAGACGAAGTGGAACTGAATCACTTGTGTGTTTAAACCAGGAGATGTAATTTGCAACATTCGGATTAAATTCACACCAAATTGTGACTTTATCTCCAGCTTGTGCTTTCAAACTTAAAGAGCACAGAGTCTCTGAGAGCAAACCTGTAACACAGAAACACACCACACACCATGTATAATACATCACATAACATAACAAGAATCTTTTTAAATCATTAAGATCACTAAGGTTTACCCATGACACAGAGAAACACAGGCAGAGCTTCAACCCGGACCATTGTGTATCAGCCGAGAGACAAAGAGGAAATGATCAAATGGGTAAAACTAATGCTGTTCTGTTTCTGTGTGAAGGGGTGTGACTATGATATACTATTTATACTATATAAAGTCTACCGCAAAAATAAATAACTAAACAAACTAACTAAAACAAATAGGATGAGATTTGTATTTCTCAGGTTTATCTCCAGACACAAAAGCCAGAATAATCTCTCTCTATCACACACACACACACACACACACACGATCCAGACAAAGTCTTTACTTGAGATGAATAAACAAGTGATTCATATATCCAGTAACCAACACAGCTTTTACATATCTAACGTTATCAAAGACTTTAATTCAGATTATTCCTTCAGTCTGCAGTGCTCTGCTCCCATTGTAATGTGTTACAGGGAGAGAGTTTTACTCAGTGTTTATTGCAGTATCTTTCACAGTATTTTACTCTTTTTATTAGACTAATCAAACAAACGTAACTAATAAACTCATGATTAGCAAAATCTAAATGTGATATATTTTTTGTATCTGTGTTATATGATTATCAATCGTATACCCATTTTAACAGAATAACTAGGAACAGGATATGTCAAGATTCTTATCTTGCACATTAAACAGTCATAAAAGAGTGTATGAGCTCAGGCAGCGGTCAGAAGCAGATGAACCACAGATGAGTGTTTTCACAGTTCAAATGAAGAAAAAGCCATGTTTGCAACATATCAAGTCTGAGATCTGTGGGTGTAAAATAGTTAAACTATAGAAATCAAATGTGTGAACTGCAACAGTCGAAACAAAAAAAATCTCTTAAACAAGTCTAATTATTCAGACCTTTGATTCAGTACTTTGTAGAATCATAATGAGAAGCACTTACCAGGAAACACACACCAGGAAAGTGTTAACTGCCACTCTCAGCTCTCTACACATGTCCTATAGGGTTCAAGCTTGGGTTTTTGGGCCAATCAAGGACATTTAGAGACTTCAGAGAGCTCCAACGTCAGTCCAGCATTGTTTTGGCTCTGGATGTTTCAGAACAGTGTCATGCTGAAAGGTGAACCATAACCCAGTCTAGGGTTGTGTGTACTTCATGATGACAATTCTGATCATATTTTCCATACCTGATTTTGAGAAACACACCTTTTGCATGAAGTTCTATGGCATGTGTTGCTTGCAGTTTGCCTGAAAGAGGTTTCTCACATCAGACCTGACCATCCATGTGCACACTTCTAAGCCCTTTCTAAGAGATTGTTTTGCTTTGCAGGTTCCTTCAGATCCATAAATTCTCTCATATAATGTATGTGATGTATATTTGTATATATCATTGGATATCTATAATATTTGTTCAGCTCCAGATTTTTCCTATGGTAAAATTACAGCAATCTTTTCAGATAATACTCTAGTCAATGTTAGTATAATTTCCCTAACATCCTTCCACCTCTCATTCTGCTATTTGTGCTGTCTACCTAGTGACAAGTAATTGAGGTCACCATGTGTGCATTCACACCAGCGTGAGTTTATTTACATCAGGTCTGATGTCACATGCAAAACTACAGTTCTGGTATAATTATAAAGGTTGTGAATGACACCACTAACCTGAGCAAAGATGTGGCAGGCTACAGGCATGAGGACAGAATGTTATCAGAGTGGTGCAACAACATTAAGCTCTGCGTTAAACTTACAAAGATAATCATTGAGATGATCACAACCTACATGAGGCTGGCTTTGCTAACTTTAACAGCCAAGGTCATCTGTGGATAGATTCAGGAGTATTAAGTTCTACATGACCTGACCTTGTCCCTACATACTAAGACAGTGGTGAAATCCATTGATCAGTGATTCTACTTCCTGTGGAGGCTCAGGAAATTTGGTCTCCTCTCTGAAGTCCTGACCAACTCCTACAGGTGCAGCACAGAGTGCAATATTAACATGTTAACATGTGTCTGGTTTGGACTCATTCCTGTCAACAACCTGCCAGCCTTACAGGATATCCTCGATACATGATGCCTGAGGAAGCCTCACAAAACCACCATAGATTTCGATGATGTAGCACACAGACTGCTATGCAAACTGATATCAGACAGACGGTGCTACAGCACTCAACCCACAACCACCAGGCTCTTACTATTCTGATTGTTTGGTTGGTTTTATTGGTATAGATACACCTAGACATTTCAGACTCTTACTAATTTAAATAGTTTTGCTGTGATGCCTCAGGACTGCAATTTTTTGACTGAAAAAACGTTTTATGACTGCAATTACCACAAACAGTTTTCCACTCAAGTCTCTATCAGTGAACAGTTTGAGTCCTCTCCAGAGTTCTTCTTCTTCCAGGTTTTTTTTTTGACCACCACTGTGTCTTATAGACTGTTCTTTAGGAATACGTTTATAAATGTAATATTTTTTTTTTCCAGAAGTCATATATTTCTACAAAGCTTCTTTGTGACAATGTCCATTATTAAAGCTACATAAAAATAAAATTTAATTCAATGCAATTCACTTGAAATCTTTGACACTATCCATCATGAAATGTTCTTGCATTAAAGCTCGGAGACCAGTGCGTCAACATTTTATTGCACACACTGTAACATTGTATGGGTTGCAATATTGCTATTAATTTAGCTGTGTACACTTATTGAGTGAATACCAATGTCTGGCCTACATTTTATGTGAATAGATGAATTGAAAATGCGTTTCAAATTCAAATCAAATTCAAATTTTATTTGTCACATACACAGTCATACACAGTACGATATGCAGTGAAATGCTT
>JAQMYJ010000036.1:3540127-3564404 GCA_030014305.1 Clarias laeviceps | reverse complement strand
AACCAATTAATCTTTGTTTCTCTTATATATTTTACATTGCTGTTTAATTAAGCAAAATTACATTTTATCCGATTACTCGATTACATTTTTGGTAGAATACTCGATTACTAAAATACTCGATAGCTACAGCCCTAGCATAAAGAGAAAGCTGAACACCAGAAAAGCCAAAGCAAAAAGAATGATTAGATGGAGGTGGATGACATGTCTAGCAGGATGTGGTTAGGAACACTCTTCCGTTTTATGTCATACAGCTAGACCTATGAAGACGAGACATTTCCAAACAATAGCCTATCCAAAATAGTGCACGTGACATCATGTCCTGGAGACGTGTCAGTAAATTTAAGAAAAAAACGCACGCTTCGATTATCACATGCTACGAAACTCCGATCTGGGGGGTCATTTCTAAATCACACGAGGTCCCCAGATAACATTAATCCCATGCGAATAGGGCTTGTGTGTACTGTAGTGTGAAACCAAACCAAATTAACCTCCTGACTTTTCTCCAATCCAGACTTTTGAAACTACTGAAAGCACTCCAAGTTTAGACTAAGGTAGACGGTCAGGATATGGTTTTAAGTTTACAATGGAAGCCCTGATTAATTTGCTGAAATGCTAATCGACTGTACCGAGCGAAATTAACTTCATTAGGCAAATCACTTAATTGTATTTTAATGAGAGTTATTTAAAAGTTTTAAAGGTCATACACAGAGGAGACGGAGTGATACTGTTTAGAACAACTGCAAATCCTGTTCCTTGAACAAGGTCATCGTTAATTCATTTATTTGACTGAAATGCCGATCTTATTAACTCCAACACAATACGCAGAGTTCTGCTTTTTGAATAAGTATTAAGTTCAGAAATAAAAAAAAGGTGTTAATAGACCTCATAATACTGACACAACAATACTGATTAGAGTTTGTGACTCCACAATTTGAAATTTTTAATTAATATGAACCATCAGGAAAATAAAAAGAAAAGAATTATGACTTTTTATTCCTAAAACTTTATTACTCTGAAGGGAACAGCAGGAAATTATGAACTATAAACTTGTAAAGGATTGACACTCGCTAAGGAGAACTGCACACTATTTCTGGAGGAAAAAGCAAATCACGCACCGACACACAGCACTAATTATACAGGCCTAATAAATAGCACCCTCAAGCTTGTGCCTCGTAAAACACACACCGACACACAACGACACAACCTCCCAACTTCTAATGACGAACAAT
The DNA here is from genome assembly GCA_030014305.1 of Clarias laeviceps. Taxonomy (NCBI): domain Eukaryota; kingdom Metazoa; phylum Chordata; class Actinopteri; order Siluriformes; family Clariidae; genus Clarias; species Clarias laeviceps. The sequence continues at coordinate 3,563,175 of JAQMYJ010000036.1, read as the reverse complement.
TAATTAAACATATCAATTAATTTAGATTTAATTAATTTTGATTAAATAGTGGTCTATCTACGACTTTTCAGTGGATTATGAATTAATGTTTTGACATAAAAGTTGAGTACAAAAAAAAAAGAAAAAAAAAAGAAAAAAAAAGAAAAAAAAAAAAAAGGTGGGTCTACAGCAGTGCTGAGCGATCTTCTGGATTACTCTCAATTAGTTTCAACACATAATTAAATTAATTAAACATAAATTAACATGTGAACGTATATATGAACATCATGATTAGATTAATTGCACACTCAGGCGTTTTTTTTATTTTTATTATTTATTATTATTTTTTTTTAAATAAATGTAGAGCGCCATTAGGTTATATTTTGGAATTAACAAAAAGTTTTACATGTAACCGTGGAAAGAAGGTGTGAGATTGCGTTTATTGAGCAGATTTCAATTGCACACTCATTGCACCTGTTATACTTCTGTTTATGTGAGAGCCCATGTCATTATAGACACATTATAGTGTGACACAGTCTTTATAAAGGATCTCCACAACAGGCATTGAGCTCAGGTTCCACTTTGTTTTTTTATTTATTATTATCATCTGCTTCTGCATCTCAACACCACAACAGTATCTCCGGCGTTTTCAGTATTAATAACTTTTTGTGCAGATGTAAGAAGTCTCCAGTGTTCACAGCCGCACAGGCGGATTGAGGCATATGATCGCTTTCCTCAGGGAACACACCGCCAACGACAAAGGCATCATTCACGCTGAATCCCTCACACATCATATCAAATCAGATTCACACAATCATTTAGACATTTTGTTTCGTTCTGCCAGGATTAAAATAATGTGACTATTAAATTCAGCGAGCAGAAATACCCCAGATACCCGTACGCACTACACTGGGGCTTGTGTAGTTACCTTTAATATCATCATGTTTGTCTGGATTATTATATTTGTAGTAAACACATGTAAAGCTTGGCGTGTTTCCTCCAGACGCTTATCTCCGAAACGTCGATCTCCGCCTGTGTGGCGATTGTTGTGAGTCAAATGAGTTTATTACTTTATTACAGCGAGTTATAAACCTTTGATAAAATGTAAAGGATGATAAAGAAACCAGACCAAACAAACCAGGAGATGCCATTGATCAGAACAAAAACACACTCAGCTTTCGTATATTCAACGTTTTCATGCTGAATGTCCACATACATATAACTATTATATATTTTAAGGTGACATAAGTACAGATAGCCCCTGCTGATATATTTGAAAATCAGACATTATGCGGTTTAAACACCATATTACAGTATATGACCTAAGATAACCTTATTGAGTAAATACGGTAATGTGTTCCAGTATCTGTGGATAATAATATACAGGATAAAACCAGGCAGAATGTCATTTTATGGGCTTTATTCCATTTGATAGCACTAACGTTTACGGTCTAATTTACTGAAGGAAATATTTAAACCTATTAAATGTATCTAATATGTACTGAAATGCTGTGTATTTCACCAACCTCCCATAGTCTTTAAAGTAGAGGAAGAGAGCGATAAACCGAGAAAGATTAATGATTTTTTTTTTTTTTTATGATTTCATCCATTTTATCGAATAAGGTTGTGTTCACATTACAGCCCACAGTGTTCAATTCTGATTTCTCATGACGGTTTCACATGTGTAATTTACGAGTGACTTTTGTCTGATGTGGACGAGTCAGTCCTCTGCATGTGCACATCGATACGTCTTTGCTCGCGACATCTGGGTGCTGAGTTTGTGAGACGGCTCATTCATGTCAAACAATGGTTCCGATTTTTGGCAAAAAGTCACATGAACTCTGAAGTCACATGACCATGTATCCATCTAGGAATAGAAAATATAAAAGTGACTCAGATCTGGTCTGAAAAACATCAGATTTGTGCGTTCGAACAGCCTTAAAAATCAGATCTGTGTGACATTGGGGTAAAAAAAAAATTGGATTTGTGACACTTTAAGCTGGCAATGTGAACAATATTTAACAGTTCAAAGTTTACCTATATAATTTTTTAAATTGTGAATCCGGAATTGAAAACTGGCCAATCAATTGAATTTATCAACAAAAGACAAAATAAAACTATTTTAAACTGCTCGAGTTAATATTATATAGGATGCAGAAAATACTCTTTTGTTACATGAGGTCTGGGCGTCCTTTTGATTTTTCTATGCTTTTCAGTGAACTTTTAAGTAATAAAAGTTTTTTTTTTCTTTTTGTGCCATGGAAAATCCCTTTACTTGTCATAATTAGATATGCTCAACAGAATCAAACTTCATATATATTATGCAATTTGAATGTTTTTACATGTTTAAATTCGAAGAATCTGGATAGACACATAAATAATTTATACACGAAAGCCTTTTCCGTTCGGCGTACGAGATTCAGCCGCTTGGCTCAGACATCAGCAAAGCCGTTCTGTTATGACTGTACAGTATGAGGTCTGTTCAACACATGAATAACCCATGTAGTGAAACTTCGCATTGACTCCTGAGCGGGTTTGAGTTTGCACGTATTACGTGGGGGAAAAAAAATCGAACAGCTCGGAACACTGGATCAGTTTGTGAGAGAGGTGCCATCTCCATACACAGCCCTAGAGCGCATGAGAATGATTTCATTAGCGCGAGCGTGTACCTGAGATTTGAGGCGCTTCCTGAACGTCGACCTGGTGATAATGGAGGATGCAGAGGCGACTGTCTATCTGATAGAGCAAGGCGGGGCACAAGTAGGTGAACTGCGCTGGCGAGATGAGCGAGTCGGGACTCAAGCCGTAGTGGTGCAGCAGCTCGGTGAGATTTAGGCACTGAAACACAAGATCAGGATAAAGACTGAGATTTGGTTCATGATGAATTACAGGAATAATAATTAGGTCAAGTGGGCTACGGCTACCTCCTCATGCTGGTGAGGCTTGTCCTCAAACCGACCAGCCAAAGAGGAGTTTGAACTCATGAGCTCTTCTGGTACTGCGCGTTTCTTTTTGCTGGATGGTCCTTGATGGTGCAAATGATGCTCATGGTCAAGCTCATCCTCCACTACAGGGCTGCTTCGTCGTCCACGCTGTCCCTTACCCTGTTCTAGCCTCCTGAACCTCTTGGGCGTGGAGGTAGGACGCTGGCCGGAGGGCTGCACAGCAAGCACCTCAGAATTGCTAATCTGAAGGGATGGCGAGGTCATCTGTGTAGGCATCATTTGGTCTGGAGTGTGGTGGTAGTGGTGAGGGTGGGGGTGTTCATGGTGGTGATGGTCATGGTGATGAGGCTGTGGTTTGTCTTCATGGCTACTGGGGAAGGTGCTTTCTAAGGATGATGCGGTGAGGTCATTGGTTTCCTGCATTTGCTCGCTGGTTTGTTTCTTTGTGTGGTCATGTGAGTGAACGTGTGAGCGCTCAAGACTGTCCTGTGCGTGGTCGTGGTCGTGGGTTTCAGTCGGACTACGGTCCTGTTCATGATCATGGTCGTGTGAGTGATCATGCGAGTGTTCGTGAATGTCGTGTATGTGATCATGTTCAGCGTCGTGGTCCTGGTCACCCTTCCGTCCGTGAGGTTTGCTCTCTGCAGTAGGTGTGGCTACTGCAGTGACATTGGGGCTACATGAGCTTCCATCAGCCTCTCCATGAGAGTGATGGTGGTGGTTGTGGTGAGAATGTTTCGGATGTGGATGACCAGCTGAATGCGAATGCAGTCCTTCCTGCACTTCCAGAAGGTCCAGATGGGCGACGTGGTCATGGCCCAAGTTGTCATGGTCCAGCTCCACCACTCGCACCTCGCCTAGCCCCAGGCTCAGCAGCAGGTTCTGGAAGCCGCCGAAGTCGAGCCGGTCCTGCTGGCCATAGCGGCGGAACAGCTGCTGGATGTAGAACTGCTGCTCCTGCTCTGCGGCGTCTTTCTGGTCCTTGGGCGCTGGGTGATCTCGTGGGCTCACGTAAGACTGCCTTGATATCTGGTGGTCATTGTGGACATGGTCGTGGTCGTGGTCGTGGTCGTGCTCATCAGTGTGGTGGTGATGGTGGTGGTGGTGGTGGTGATGATGCTCACTTTCATGACAGTGTGTGCACTGATGGAAGAGGAGGGTGAAGACGCAGAGAAAGCAAAACTTGGTGTGTGCGTGAACTCTCATCGTCTCTTCACTGCGAGACCACTGCAAAGACAAGACAAAACAAGATTTTTTTTTTTTTATCTTTAAATGCTTTCATGTAACATGAAATATATCATCTCTTGGATTGAATGACAAAACCAGAAGCAGCGACATAAACCCCAGGTGGGTTTTCTAGAAAGAACTTTAGATGGAGACAAGAGTCCGGTCTTTTGTCTCGCAGTAGTAATAAAGAATGGATGCAGAAGAGCTTCGTTACAAAAGGATTGAAATGTACTTAAGTGCAAGGCAGGTAAAGTATCGGCAAACTAACTTCCAAAATAAAAAAACAATAATAATAATTATTATAATAACAATATTAAAGAATAAAAAAAAAGAAACTTCAGGATTTTCATTTGTTTTGTTTTTTTTACAAAATTTTGAAAAATCATACCAGCATGAATTTTTAACTACGTTGCCAATTTCAATACCACCAAAAACACTAGATCACCATGTGTAACCCCTATAAGTTTTCATGAACATATGTGAAGAAAAAAAAAAAAAAAAAAGTTCTGTAAATGTATTAGAAAAAGAATAATAAAAAAAACTTTACAAATCATATTGGCTTAAATTCCCAATTTTTTTTCTTATACATTTTTTGGGATCTAATTTAAAACTTTAGGATATAAACTTCTAACTTAGATGTAACATAAAAACAAAACTCTGTTACTGAGGCAGAACCCAAAAGAGCATATAAAGCTTTAGGATGATCGACAGATGTTTCCTGTTAAAAACATTGTTCCACTTTGAACATCCTGACATTGGGGACGGAGACACGTTAAAAGAGGCGCGAGTGACACAAGTAGCACAAAAGACTTCAGCCAGGGAAACAGATGTCACTTTTTTTTTTTTTTTTTTGTGGGAGAATCTTCTGATAGAAAGAAGACATTGCAGAGGATAAGTGTTGTTTGAAACAGCATGCATTGTAAAGGAGAGAGCAAGCAAAAAGTGTGGTTTCCATCACAACCTTCAAATACAGAAATAAATGCAGGTGCGTCAAGGGATTAGGAGCAAAAGAAGCCGACGGCGTCTTGAATGAGACCACATAGATATTCTATTCTTTCCAGATCAGCGGCATAAAAAGGTGACGGTGCGGCAGAGACGTCGATCACCGGCGGTCTCATTTCAGAACAACGGATCGACTTGGAGGAATATTTTTTTGCAACACAGAAATCTTCTTTACGTACAAGCACATCACGTTGAAAGATGAAATTTTCTATCAAATTGCTATCGTTCAAGACACAATCAGTATCACGCTGTTCTTCCTGGAGGGGAAAAAAAGAAAAAAGAAACCTCTTACACACTTCGAGGTCAGCGATAACCTCAGGCGTTTCGCTTCGAAGCTAGGATGAAAAGATTGCTGCCTAAATATTTCTTTATTCCACTTCAAAGCAGACAGAAATCATGAAAGTGTCACCAGCACAACTCTAGATCACATGCTAGGGTTAAAAAAAATTATAATAATGAAATAAATAAATGAAATCATAACCGTTCGTAAGGATCGGCTGCAACCAAAAAAAAAAAAAAAAACATGAAGGAAGCCACTTCAACGAGCCTCCCCTGCCTCGGTGTGTCAAGTGTAGTACTTACACCGTCTTCGGCGTGTGTGCTTCCCGAACCACGAGCTCAAGCAAATTAGAGACACGAGAGCGAGATCTGGCTTTCACTTTCAAATATTGGTGCAATATTTTGAGCTCGTCTGAACAGTGTTTATAAACATGCAACTAGAGTGACCTCTGAACCCTGGAGGAGATAGGATAGGGCAATAATTCAGGATATTCTCAGGGCAATCCTGCCTGACAAATGCTGCAGTGTTGCATGCTCAATGTGCTCTTTGTTACCTGCGAAAGGGGTTTTTCTAGCATAAGAATTTAAAAATCATGAGACAATTCGGCTCAGACCGGAATCTGCTGGAAAAGCGAGCGCGGATGACCGGGGCTGAGAGTATTTCTTTTATTGAGAGTATTTCTTTGAGGCTTAGAGATGTGGTAGAAATGTCACATGTTCAGCACCAGATAGATGTATATGCATCATTCCAACAGCCTTAACTGTGTTGTGCGTTACGTTCGTCTCTCTAAAAGCTTTGACTGCATCCGTCCATTCCATCCAAGGAGCTACTAACAAAGAATGAGTTTACTGTTCGAATAGACTCAAACATGGACCCTCGAGGTGGAACACAATTACACTATCTGTATCTACTCACTGCTCCAAATATTCTTACATGCATTCAATTTAAACAGAAGTAGGTGTGGCTTTAATCTCGCTCACATAGCTAGTGTTTGAGTTTGTAATTGCCAGCGACGCTTCCAAACAAATACGGGTAAGTCTTCGATACCATTTTTTGCAGATACAAATGGACCGTGGTTCTACTTCCGGTTCAATCATGGAAGTAGCTCACATGTATTGTACAAAAAAAATAAAATTAAAAAAATTAAAAAGACCCTGCAGTGCACCAGATAACAATAGTTACAATTATATACAATATTTTCAGTCTGTAAATGAATGTATAAAATGTCTAAGATCCGATAGATAGACAATAGAAAGTTTACAGTCCAATACAGTGAAAAACAGCTCTGAGACATAATGGCATCCGGGATTCCTCTTGTGATTAAAAGGTGCAGTGACGACATTAAACTCGGAGATTCATTTGCGCATTTCATCTTTTTTTTCTTATTTTGAATTGCCATTCCCTCCCCCCCATCGCTGTATGTGTAACCTGCTGCAACACAATAATTTCCCTCATGGGATCAATAAAGGGTATCCATCTATCTACCTATCTAACTTCTAAGGCACGGTTAAGTTTTTTTTGGCCACATGACAGCAGTGTGGGGAAAGGGGACTGATTTAGTGGATGGTATTGGTACGCATTACATTGTATATCCGTGTCAAAAGCGTACAAGACTAACTTTGTCTGACTTAAGAACAAATCAAACTTACGAACGTGCTTCCGGAATGAAACTCGTTCGTAAGTCGGGGAATACCTGTACAACCGGATTTATTTCCTCAAAAGAAAGAAACGAACGGCCTGATTTAAATTGCCACACCCCTGACCAAGCAGATATTTAAGTTAAGTGAATGAATGCTGTAAATACATTGCTAATAAACGAGGCCTTTCTTCTGTCACGTTAGCTTCAGATCCAACTACTTGCTTGAAACCTCGCACAGATGCACACCTCCTTTTTCTCTTGGTACCTGCTTAAAATGCATTAGCTGCTCATTTTGCATAACGTACATAATGCATAATGTATTTGCTTAAGTGAAATCAGGTCGCCTCAGGCCTTTGATAAAATATAAAATATTTTTAAAACTTAAAGTTAAAAGTGTCTGCCTGAAACTTTTTTACGTCTCTAAGTTTTAAAAATATTTTCCCGAGCCGAGGGTCAGAAGCTGCTGAAAGCACTGCAGGACAATTGTATTAAGAAAACTTATTCAACAAAACTGTAAGACTTGAATGTAAAACTGATTTTATTTCACGTTTGCTTAATATTTACCAGAACATACCGTAAATCCACAGCCCGCCACTTTGGCCCCGGTCCTGCTCTGAAGATGGTTTCCCCAGCTCTTCACTTTGGTCTGAATCTAAACGAGAAGCAAAACCAGATTCCGGTATTAATTTCAATTTCGTTGCATTTATTAATCTCAAAGTTGAATCTTGACAAATCCATAAGTGCGTATGTGCCGTATGACACGCTGCACTACTAAGGAATGGAGAACGCACGGAAGGTTCAGTTGCTCTTTCGAAACAGCGTCATGCTGTCGGGTGGACATGCTCCATCAGCACGGGCTGCGGAAAAGCCGAATGGAGTCGGACGCGAAAACTTCCTCACGGGCACTTGCGCAACATATGCACGAATAGCGCTTCCTCTGGTGAAAGGCAGGGGGGGGGGGTTGGGGGGAGGGGTCAGAGGGATCAAACTTAATTCTGTGGAAACTTCATTTTTTGTAAATCGTAGCAGATTGAAAAACACTTGATCAGACATATCCTTGAGAAGAGGGGGAAAAAATAAAATAAAGACAACAGTAGCCAAAAAAAAACAAACAAAAAACAACTCATATAAACCCACTTCCCAAAGTCTTTAAGTCAGCTGAGTTCATATGACTCTCTCGTGCTCTCCTCGGCTCCGCAGGCACGAGTCCATCCCTGGTTCGGTGCTCTACATGTAACCCAGACTGCAGAGGCTTTAGTAAATCTGTCTCGATTAGCCGATTGGATTATTCCATAAATCACACCCTGCTTCATTTGTTTAATTAGCAAACTCTCTCTCACACACACACACACACACACACCAGCAGGCAGGCAGGCATGTAAGAATATATAAAACACAGTATAAACACCTACTGAGCTGCGAGTTCTTCGGATATCAATCATCCAAATGGGTGATTAAACTTTGGAAAGGAAAGCACGAGATCTGATCCATCATAAATCGTTTTTCTCTCCAGGACCTTCTCACCAAACCAAGACGTTGATATCGGGGCCAACATGGCTTGCCGACTTTCGCTCTCATACACGCTCAAATGCAGCCAGTTTGACGTTGATTGATTTAATTTTAACCTGAAAAATGTAGATATGGAGCACAGAGGTCTTTCATGCAGACGTGTTGTTTGTTCAGACCACAGATGGAAAGTTTTTTTAGCTAAATTGATTTAAACTGAAATTTAAGCTTAATTATCTTGTTTTTTTTAGCTTGAAAAAGCTTACATTTTGTGCATGAAAATATAAAATTCAAGCGTTCTCTAGACTTCTATTCAAAACAAAGCTCTGACGAGCATCGACACGGTACATTCACAATACAAAGAGATGACGTTAAGCAAATATATCAAACTCAGATACATAGAATAAAAATACAAAAATTAACACGTTACAGCGGCTGAGAAAGTGAACAGAAAATAAGGGATGAACATGTATATTATAAATAACGAATACAAAAGTCGATCTAGTTTTCCTTGCACCGGTTCCTGACTTTTCAGACACCCTGAACATCACACATTAAAACGATGTGATGTGATGCAGTGACTAGGACATGAGGTTGTTTATGAACCGGGAAGAAAATAGGTGTAAACAGCCTTTTATCATCAACGTGACACACGCAAGACAGTGACGTCTGACTGCTTTTTTTTTCTTCTTCTTCTTCTTCTTTCTTGACGTATGACTACACACCTTACGAAATCACACTGCCTGCCCCTTCATAAGCTTGGAGAATCTGAGCAATCCGTTTCCTGTCCAATCAAAAAAAAAAAGAAGAAAAAAAAAAAAACCAGAAGTACGATGGTCTACATGAGCGATCAGCTCTCTGAAAGTGTATCATGTAGATATGTTTTGGGAAACCCTCACAGGGTCAGGAACGACGAGCAGATGCGCCGCAAGACAATAGCAGATGGTGGGAGGAAACAGTGTGTGCACTGCGACGGCTGGGGAAATTAAGCAAAGTGGAGATGTTTGAGGGATTTAGTTGACCAAACTTCTGTAGAACTTGCCGTTAATCAGGGTTTACATCGATACCATCCGTTCCATACACTCTGCTCTCTCTATTTAATGCTGCAATACAAAAAGTCGAGGAACTCATGCAGGATCTTGCTGTAATACAAATGACTGGAGAAAATATCTACAGCCTCTAAAACTATCTATGAAACGGAGCGAGTGTAGGCAAATAAAAAAAAAACTCGGTTATCTGAAAAATTTCCTGAATGCCTCCCGAATAAAATTCAGATCACCTGAAGGTCATGAGGTTGAAATATCGACCGAGTCCCAGCTGTCTAAAGAGACCAACCTGTCTTTGGGAATGTAAAAAAATAAATAATAATAATAATAATAATAATAAAAAGAAAAAAAAAGAAAAAGAAATGCCTGGGGTGTGGAGAGCCTAGCCCAAAAATCCTTGATCCTTCAGTCACACACACACCTACCTTAAAATAAACAGACACACCATAAAACCAAACACACACGACCCAGATAGATGACCAGCAAGATTATCAGGGTCAGAGGGGATCGGACTCTCGAGCTCAACCTGTCAAAACACACTGAAAGATTCAGAGGAGAAACACGCAACAAGCAGATGCCATGTGTAAACTGTACATAAATGCAGAGCTCAGGGTCATAAAGATGTTTAGATTCTACACACTATTCTGGAAAAAAAAAATAATAATAATAATAATCTATTAATATGTTAAAATACCAGCATTAACAGATTCCAGAGACGCTTCTTCCGACCTGACTGTCACCTTCGAGCTGAAATCTCCAGGCCTTTTCAACAAGCAGTACAAAATCCACAAAACCTATAATAAAGTGAAATGCTGGAGAGTGAAAGCTACACATTCTTTAAAAAAATAAAAAAAATAAAAAAAGCATCAGTGACTCGGCTCAAGCGAATGGCCGCGACGGACCCGTGTGTGTCCAGGACGAGGGCAAAGTGCAGTGCATTACCTTAAACCCGGAGACGTGTCTGGAGCGAGGAAGAAGGACGGAGATGACCAGCTTCACGTGCTCCTCTACAGCACCGACTCCAGAGGCTCGACTCGCTCAACTCGATGCATTTTTTGGGTTTATAAAGGCGCGGTTGGTGAGGACTCGGACGCATAGTAGTGGGTGGAGAGGGGGATTTAGGTTAATCAGCTACAGGGGCGACCACATGCTGTAAAGACATCAGGGCACTGTGGACATTTGCGTTAGGAATGATTCGACGAACAGGGCTGAAGTTTTAGATGGCAGAAGTCACTTTGTTAAAAAATTTCACGTTACGTTTGTAAATATTTAAGAGGCACCTTTATGACCGCATTCTGCATGATCATGATGTTTACATCAGTCACCACCAGACACGATACTGTCACGATACCTCGGTGCTGATCCGGTTAAAAATTCTGAATTGCGATTCTGTATGTATTAAGATTTTGTTATGATTTTAAACCTTCAAAAAGGTTTGCGGAGTAATTAAACGTAGCCCGTTCCTTACAACATTCGTTTTTGAAAACAAAGTGCAGCATTTAAACAATACAAACAAACTTCAAATACAAGAGTTTAACATTTAAAACCTCAAATTAAATTAACGACATGTTTACTGAGCAGCATGTATCTCTGTCAGGTCCGCCATTATTATTAAACAAACTCAGTGAATAATTCGCTCCTACCACACGCGATAGGGAAAAAAATAAAAAATGTCAATAGTCCCCAGTGCGCCACCTGTAGGATTTTAAAGAAACTGTAACGTGTACTTTTAAAGAAACTGTAACGCAGATCGGAGGCTTTTAATGTGTGCGATTTTTAATAATGTAATGCCATAAAAAAAAATTCTATACAAAGGAATCATGATTCATAACTGAATCGATGTTTACTCCCATCTCTAATGTTTGCCGCAAAATGGACTCGGCTTGAATCATTAAGAAAAGATGGTACAAATGTGGTGAAGTCGACATGTCACCTAAACTCCACCTACAGCTCCATGGCCGCATGGTCCGATGGTCCCTTAAACCAGCCACTAACCTCCGAAACTTTGCCATCTTATGATCGTGTGAGAAAAATATCAGAATCGCAAACGCACACCGAGTGAATCTTTACACACAAATTTAAACCTGAAATGAAACCAGTAGAAACGGGAAAACAGAAGAAGAGAGATATATTCTGGTTTGGAGACGAGGAAGCAAAATCTACTGCATACATCATTCTAGTAAACAAACAAAAATAATGACGTCCAACAACGATGAGTGTATAGTATAACATTACATGGCACATTAAATTCGGTTCTGTTTTCACTAATGAGGAAACTAAATTAACACAAACAACAATAATAATAATAATAATAATAATAATAGTAGCATCTATACTATACTATAATCAGGCACTCGGTAAGTACAGTTCACCTCAAAAACTGATTTTGGCTTGACATGGGGTTCATTTTATATTAAAAAGGCATGCGGTGGTCCTCCTATGGCTCTTATTAGGTAGAGGATAAGAGACCGAAACAAAGCCCAGGGTGCCAATACTTTATTTAGTGTTAGTAATGGAAAATCTGTAGGGGAGCAGAATTTGTAAAATGGTGATTAAACGCAAGAAAAATACAAGTCTAAACAAGTTGTTGCTCAGTCTGGCGATATTAATAATCTTTCTGCTCAGTATTCAGGCACTTTATACAGTATATATATATATATATATATATACACACATACACACACACACACACACACACACACACACACACACACACACACACACACACACATAAGCATAAATGACGAGATGAGGAATTCATCCGGTTGCTTTATCATCACCACTTTGTTTCACTTGTTCTTGTGATTATCAAGAACTAGATGATTCCCATTCAGGGAATTCTCATCATCATCATCATCATCATCATTATAATCACTTACAAGTACAAAGTAGTTTTATTGACATTTGCTTAAGTCGTCGTTATTCTCTACATGGGTTTGCGTTTTTTTCTGGACTTCCCCTCAAAGTGGTTCCACTTAGTCGTCACAACTAAAGGTTTTTTGAGGAGCTGGTGAAGTTAGACAGAAAGAAAAACTTGTGCTCATTTACTGCTTGTGCAGAACGTCAGCTTAGTTAAACACACAAAAACAGCACATACACTCTGGCACGTTTTAACATGTGACTCAATTAACTGCATTCATTTATTTATTTTTGTATAAATCTACACATTTTGTTTTATTAATTAATGCCCTGAAATCTAAGCAAACCAATGAAGAAGTTTTGTTTCCCCTGTGTTTCGCTCTTGTTGTGGGTTTGCAGAAGATTTTGTGACCAAGTTCTTTTGGAGGGAAAACAAACTGACATTCTGAGAAATCTTACTGTGAACAAAACTCTCTTGGAGGCCTGAACGTCGCTATAAATCTTAGGGCAGTGACTGTAATGTTAACTTATAAAATGAACAAATGAATAACACAAAACAGAGCTGGCTGTCCATTTCTTTATAAATAAACGACTTTATCTGTACATCAACTGCGCTCTAGTTTGTAAACCCCAGACTTAACTGCTCTGTATGATCATTCTTCTGGACTATATATTTAAAGGGCACCTATTATATTAAAAAAAAAAAAAAAAGAAAGAAAGAATTTGTATACATACAACAGACAGAAATAAATCCTGCTTTTTGTCCTTTTTTTATTATTGTATTGGCCAGTTTTAAAACAAGACAAATACTGTAGACACCCCCCCCCCCCGACTCCCCCCTAATGTGACATCATTAGGGAAGATTCTCCTGCCCCGGTTTGGTGCTCAGCAGTAGCTCATTTACACAGACTCTGAAACAGTGCATTTGGAGCATTAACTAATGCACTTTACAGGGAACTATGGGACCTTTAAAAGTGTATGTTGACCAACTCCCAGTGTCCTGTCTCAGCTGTCTCTCTTTGGATTAAAAGCATCAGCCATATGAGGTCTTACAAAAAGCATCACTGTACAGTAAACCCTTTTCTCTGGTTCATTTATTTACTTTAGTGCTCCTTTTCCCTTCTAACCACACACACACACACACACACACACACACACACACACACACACACACACACACGCTGTGGTTAAGAGACCACACCGCATTTATGGCATGTGACAATCAAGGTGTGTCTTTTTACCAAACACACACTGTAACTGTAACTTGAAGCTACGTCATGGCAACATTCTTAAAAGATAACTAATCAAGTTTGCCTCAGGTATTGCGTAATAATAGCCCATGTCCAAATAACAGTGGTGTAGACAGTGTCTGAACTCAAAAATTACTACGGAGGAGGAAAATAACAGCTGCAGTTAAGATTCGGCTGATGTTCGCCCACAGCCAGATCGATGACAGTACGGTTAGACCACATGCACGTGTTGTACCAACTACCACCTTGATTCCATGTTAAACCGACTCAGGAACAGAGCACATGATGTGTGAGCACATTTACACTTGCTGTTAAACTGCAATTATAACAACGCTGAGATTATTAAGTGTTCGCCAACTTGCTTCTGCTAACTTTATGGTAAGGACTACAGGGAAATGTTACAAAGTCAGATAGGAACTGAAGTCATTCATCCTAATAATAATAATAATAATAATAATCTTGTGTCGTGTAGAACCAAAGTTGTCATTACTTTTAAAATGTATAAATTGTACTGCTCCAGGAATATGGAAATGAAATTGCAAAAATGCAGAACTAAAAATGCAGGCATTATTATTATTGGTCACAGAAATGACCAAAAACAACCATAAAAACATGTGACTATGTGCTATTTATTTTCTTTTTTTTTTTGTCATGTTTGTATAGTTGGTTTAAATTAAACAGTTCATCATATTGCACAAGTTGTAATAAATAATATAAAGCCCTCTTTCTATATAATACCATTTCGACGACTACCACCCCAAGTATACAGTATTTTAGACCTGTGGGGGGGAAAAAAACTGGTGCAGAAACACATTATACACCTGCTATACACCTCATCGAGCGTGGTGGTGGTGCAGGGGTGATGATTTGGGCTTGTTGAACTCATCTGTATATCAGAGTATTCTAGAATATTCTAAATGTGCGGCCATCTGTCTGAAAGCTACAGCTTGGTTAAACACAAGACAATGATCTGAAGTTCACCAGTAAATCTACATCAGAATGGATGAAAAAAAGGAAAGAATCAAGGTTTTGGAAATGCAGAGTCAAAGTTACATGTCATTGTTCGTCTGAGGTTGTATTTGCCTAATAATTAGACTAAGACTTCTAAGATATTTATGATGGTTTTACACACACACACAAAAAAAAAAAAAAAACATAGAATTAAAAAAAAAAGGGGGGGGGGCACTAACTTTTGAAAATGACTGTATATCTTACTGGATAGGCAAGGTCTGATCAATATCATTAGAGTTCGCCTGATAGAGTCAAATTATTGTTCTTATGCTTTATATTTACTTAAACCAGGAAGCGGAGAAATGAATGCTGAACACATCTGCATGCACATCTGGCGTAAAAGGAAAAGAAATTTAAAAAAAAGCACCGTGAGCCAAATACAGAGCGAATAAAATCACACTGGCGCAAAATCTGCTTAGCCGAGCGCCAGAAGCACGACAATAACACTTCTGTTTGGGAAAAGAAGACACAAAAACTACAGATGTAATTTTTTAAAATGTTACAAAAATTAATTTTAGGGTTTAAACTAGCTTTCCAGTAAATAAAGCGCTGTTGTACATGTGTGTGTCGTCATAGTAGCAATTATTACAGATAAACACATTGTCTGGATACTCGGTGTGTGTGTGTGTGACGAAAGCAGTGTGCTAAAAACAACAACAAAAGGGAACTCATGTGTGTTCATCATGTGTGTGTTCACGTGTGTGTGTTCACGTGTGTGTCTGGTGATGGAGTGGTGTCCCGTCTCATTCAGCGTGCAGGACATACTAATAAATCAAGACACTGAGCTGCATTGATACCGCATCGGCTGTTGTCACAGCTCATAAAGCTCATAAACACGGCGCGGAGCTGGAGTTCATCCAGAGGTAATGAAAATGTGCAGAGACTCGTTAGAGTGTTGATTTGAGGGAAGTTAACCAACACAACGCTCGACTGTAATTCAACAAAGCATCACGTTGTGATGAAAAGAGATGTTGAGCTAAAAAGCAAAGCTCTCGATCTTTCCTTTCTCGGTCTTCATTCCTACCCTCGCTTACAGCATTAGTGTTCGGTCAGGAGCGAAAGGACAAGATCGCGGATACAAGCGACCGAAATGGGTTTTCTCAGAAGGGTAGCTGGCTTAAGGATGCCATCAGGACGCCTCCCTGGGGACGTGATCTTGGCACGTCCAGTTAGGAGGACCTTCACAGGACAGACCAAGGACTAGGTGGAGAGGTTATATCCCCACACAGGATCTCTCAGTCAGAGTTGGTTGAGGAGGAGGGCAAGGAAAGGGAGGTTTGGAGCTCTGGGAGGTTTCTGGAGCTTTGTAAATCAGTCAGGAAATTGTATTTTTGCTTGACTCAAACATTTACATTCCTTAAAATTTGATAAGTGATGCTCACTGTTTTATATCTTGAATCCATTGAGTTTATAAAATTTAATCATTTACATTAAAGAGCAGCAGTGATGTGCACAGCAGGAGAATTTTGGAAACGTCCCAGTATGCTGAAGCATGTGAAAATCAGCTGAATAAAAAAAGAAAAAAATATAAAAATAAAAAGGTCCTGCGCTTGTTAACGAGGCAACATTATTCAGGTTATTTCAAAACTATAGCTCAATTAAATATTTATATACAATGCTGCCTGATTAATGACTTTAATCAAACGTAACTGAAAGTCTTATTTAATCCTCTATTTGAGAAATGCTAATAAGACAAAAAATTTATGAAGCATCAATTACACAACTTCCTTTCAGAAACAATAATGATGTAGGTTGAGGTAAAAGGGAGTTTTGTTATTCTCCTGCACGCTGATTAGCGCTCTTTTTTTTTATTTTTTATGAAGAGTAGCACATTAGTGCAGGTGTCTGAAAATAATTATACACACACAAGTTAATTAAGCTGAACTGCTATACAATAATTTGTATAATCTGTACAGAAAATTGAGTGTTTAAACCTCTCCTGCTAAACATGAGTTACACTGGAGGGAGGGAAATAAAAAAAAAAAAAAAGCCCTAAGCGCCACACGCCTTGAGCAAACCATGAAATTTACACCAGGTGTATATAAACCTAATCTCCATGCCTGGTCTAACTTGCCTTCACAATTTGAAATGCAGCTGCATAGAAGATTTCGTCTTGTACAAACAATTCCGCGTCCGAAACAAAAAGTCTTTATTTCTAGGGTTGTCATGCAGCTCTTTGACCGAACTACAGAACTTGAGACTCCACTGAAAAATTATTGGTGCATTTGTTCTTCATCCACGATTTTTTTTTTTTTCCCTTCAACGTTGGAACCAACTGTTATAGAAAGTGACATAATTCCATCCTGGAACACGCTGTAGTCAGGATATCTTGTTCTGACCAAGCATCTTAAGCCTGGCTTAGTCTTACACGAGTGAATGAAGTGATGTAATTATTACCAGAGTGTCTCTGGGACCCTATACTTTACCTTGTATAGCCAACAATGTAGTGATACAGCAAGTAATACATAACCCTGTCTGGACATGTGGAAAAGACTCCAGAAAATTCTGAGAGATTCTGTAATTTTTTTTATTCCGTATAGAATACAGGAAGCACTTTTTTACTTTTTCATCTTCTGTCATTGGAACAAAACAAGGGCTTCAATATCTGATTCGATTCGTGTCCGAGCACAAAATGATTGTGTTCTCACTTATCAAAATGAAGGAGACTTTGGGGTTAAGTGTCCTCCGACATGATCCCGGGGCCCTGATTTGAAAACGCCCTAAGAAGTGCACTTATCCAGAGCGATTTACAAAAGTGCTCTGATTTTTCCATTACTAGACAGATTCCTACACTGTGTTACTAGATTACTAATTATAAGCACCATCAAGCAAATACTTACTTTTTTTTTTAAAATCATTTCATCGTTTCATTCAATGCGTAACTTATTGAATTCTTACCACAGGTTGAGTTTACTTACATGTTATGTTGCCATAGGAGTACAGCGCAAAACAATGAGATGAATAAACAAGGGCTGTACTGATAGTAATGCAAAAATGTTTGCATAAAGTCGCGTCAGTGTTGGTAGAGTAACTCTACTTCTCTACAAAGGTATTATCAACACCGTCTCCATCACAAGCGATGCATTTGCACCATCATCGAACCCAACTCTCAAATCCTCTTTGTCTTCAATGCGCGTTTCCCCTTCTTTAAACTTGTTCGTCTGTGACAAAGGGGATTTTACAAAGAGAATTCGAGAATTGATTTCAACAATGGTCTAAATGCAGATAGAGGATATAGACTATGTTGAGTAGTACCTTTTTACAGAAGAGACTCTCTACAGACAAATTTAGTCCAAAAAAAAAACTAAAAAAAAAAAACTAAAAAAAAAAAAAAACAGTCGTGACCACTTTTGCATTACAGCCTATTTCATACAAAAGCATTTATCCTAAGTATAGCATTAAGTTTTTAAAAACGTCCTCTCATAACGTTACTTAACAAACATGTCAGGAAATCGGATCGCATCCAAACTAGGGCTGCACGATATTAGGAAAATATGCGATATGCAATATTGTTGTTGAATATTGCGATAATGATATTTCTTGTGATATAACATTTCCCTAGAGAAATGCATTTTTTATTATTATTATTGGCTATTTTTTTAAAATCATTTATATATGTAATAATCATACTAAAATAAACAGGTAATAGATATTCGTCTGATGTAATTAAATCTAATTCAGGCTAAAAAGAAACTATATGTCAAGGAAGTTGCAAAAATAGATTTCAAAACACTATGAATGACTTAAAACCCTCAGCAGATTTTCTGATTTCTGGGTTTGCTGTTACCATAGACATGCCAACACAATATGAATTACTTTCAAACATTACTTTTTATTTCCGTGTAACTATACACTCATCAAGAGTATATTTTAAACAAAATATTTCCTTTGGCTTGCCTGTTTTTTTGTTTTTAAATAAAAATAAATATTATTAAACAAAAATTAAATAAGAAAATACTATTAAGTATAAAGATATAAGTATAAAAATATAAGCGGGTATAAAGATAGAAAGGGCCCATCTGATTGGTCAAATTTGAACACACAAATGCTTGGCACATAAATTTAATTTATCGCAACTCTTTGCGATACAGATATCGCGTATACCATTATCGCGATAACGATAATTTTTCGATATATCGTCCAGCCCTAATCCAAACCATACTAATATTATACAGGTAAACACCAGGTACAAAAGATCTACAAACAGTGTTTAAATTAACACTTGGGACACAAGAGACAATGGTGTGTGCTTACAAACAGAAGTCGTGCTGAGGATATTAAGTTACATTTCACCAAAGTATAGAGACTTTCTCTGCACTTTTGCGGCAGCTGTGTGCTCATAACTCAAGCACCAAAACCAAGACGAGCAGATAAGACATTCTGCGCATCCCACAGTCAAGATTTCATCAGACGCATTTCCCGGCATCTCAGTTCACAGAAAAACGTGCCAAACCCAAACACACATCCTGAACTTGCTGTACACGTATGAAGATAGTATAGTATTTATACCCGTTTCACAAACTTCAATTCATGTACAACTGGTCTAAATCCAACTGTTCTGTGACACATTGTAAAGCAACAAGTTTAGACATTTCACACATCCTGTTTTGTGTTTAATGTGATGTCACATGTGTTTCACATCATTTCTGGTGAAGTTAGTACATAAGGGGTTTTTTTCCCCCCCAAACTATGTGTACTATGTGACGAATGCAGGATGATGTAAATAAATAACCTTTAAATCTATTTATTACAGGATTAGACACAATCCCAATACTGTGCTGTAATTAGTGACTAACACCACTGGCAAACCATGTGGCAAGAAACAGTGCCGGGCCTCGTTCTCATCCGCGAATAAGTGTACTAGATAGGGTCACTGCGCTACTATACTATATAATGATAAACCTAGTAATTGGCGCGCGCCATTATTACAAACAGTGCTCGGATTGAGACACAGCCCAGGCTGTATTAACCGTATCATTGATTTTAAATGTTTATAAAATCAAAAAAAGGGGATAAATCAGACTTAAACAATAAACGATTAATATGTATTTGTTGAATACATTTATAATTTAAATATACAAGTATTAAAATGAACTTTCACAGAATTCTAGTTAAACTTAATTAGCAGGAGTCACATGGCTGAAAAAGTTAGGAAGTTCCCTTCAGTTACAATAAGTAACGTTTAAAAAAAAAAAAAAAACTCACAAATGTTATCGTTCTGTTAAAAGTCCTTTAAGAAGAAACTCCAAACCTAATCTAAATAAAACTATAAATTTGAGAGCATTGAAAGGGTTAAGTAAAGAAAGAAGCCATTTAAACTAGCTAACCACAATCATCATCCCCCTCCTCATCTCAGAGTTTCATAACAAAATAATCAACAACAGGGATTAATACTTGGATACTTGGATTATTTATTCATTTTCCTAACATCTTTTCTTTAGCTAAGACTAATTATCAAAAAGATCACGAGAAACAGCACGAGCGTGCGTGCGCACACATACAGTCGCGCTCGTAACATAACGTAATACAACTCGAACATTTTTATTAAACGTTAGCGCCGTTCTCGTTTTTAGACCCGTTTGGTTTGGCAGCCAGTATCATAAACAAACATTGTAAAATAAAGATCACATCCGACAGGACGACGGCTAACGCTAAGCTAGGCTAAGCTAAGCTAAGGGCTCCGTAAAGGCACACGTCAACGCAATGTGCGCTTAAAGCGAGGCGCGAGCTTGAGGAGCCCAGGATCTTCCACAGTTCCGCCTCGGTGTTAACGTTTAATATGAAATAAACACAAATAGATATACAAGGCCACCGGCTGGCTACGCGTCGATACGCCGCTCGGGTCCATGTTGTGGGAGTGTGTGAAAACAAAATCGCGGGTTTTTTTATATAGTTACCTCACTCGAGTGCCGTGTGCATCTCTTCTCCGCTCGGTACTAAAAAAAAAAAAAAACCACACACAGCACCAGGCGCCGCAGCAGACCCGGAAACGCACAGAAAGGCCAGTGAGAGGCGCAGGAGCGACATTCACCAAACGCTTTTACGCACGGGCTGAGGCGTTAGCGTGTAACGGCACGCGAACTGCGTAGACAAGATGTGACGCAGCTCACGCGCACAAGTGTGTGACCGTGTCACCTGCACTACTGCAGCTTTTATTCATTTATATTTATTTCCTTCTTTACTCTCAGGCTTATTTAAGCATTTGTTTTTCGTGCTTTACAGTAAACACGGATGGATAATTATCAGAAAAATCACAACAAAATGGTTAGACTATGTATGTTGGAATAATAAACAATTTATTTTTTATTTTTATTATTGTTTATTATTTTTTTGATTTACATTTTATTCAGCTTCCTCTTGTTTCTTTGAGTTTGAAATGTTTTACATGAATCATGGATATTATTGTTGGTCATACAGGCAATGAATATCGGTTTATCTTATTTCATCATGTTTTCAAACTCTGTAAAATCTTCCTATTTTTACTTGGAAACAGTTTTTCTACTCATACAGAGTCTTAACCAAAGTCTTTCCCGTCCAGCTGCTTTACAACGTTCCCATCGGTTAAACTCACTCACTCACTCACTCACTCATTCATCGTCTATACTGCTTTATCCCGTAGGCAGGGTCGTGGGGTGCCTGGAGCCTATCACAGGAGACTTAGGGTGTGAGGTGTGGTACACACTGGATGGGGCGAACATGCAAACTCCATGCACACAGACCCTGAGGCAGGAATTGACCCAGACCCTGGAGGTGCAAGGCGACAGTGATAACCAACTAAACACTCAAACTAGTGGTGGCTCTGGCATCTAAGCCTCTAGGTTGTTGGTTTAAGTATCTGGGCATCTGGGATTGTCAGAGTCGTTCCTCACCGAACGTGATGCTGGGCAGCGTCATCAGTTTTTTAATAGAAAAATGCCACCTAAAAAAACATGGGTTTTTCCACTGGGTACTCCGGTTTTCTCAGTGTTAAGAGATGTGTAACCTAATTGTTTTAACCAAATTGCCATGGTGCATAAGTAGGGGTTCGTGAGTATGTAGGCTTGAGTGAATGAGTGAACCGAGGAACTAACAAATAGTGATTTTCCCAGCTCTCTAAACATCGCCGTTATAGACTCAGGCAGTGACTCCACAGCTCACTGGACAGCATGAGAAAGAGCATGACAGAGCACATAATTATGGGTTAGACAAAAATGATTTAGGTGTCCCACATCATTACATTTCCTGAAAACCCTCCTCCTGGTGTAAACCTGTACTATGAGTGTTAATATGAACCTCAGGAATAAGTATAATAACATATTTTGGTTCCATGCAGAAATAAAACGTAGTTTTCTCTGTAACAACACACTATAGTTTTTTTTATACATAGCATACATGTAAAAAAAAAAAAAATTATATATGGAGTATCATCTTTATTTTAAATCAAAAGGGTTTTGTGGTTCCCGGTGTTTTCTTTTCTGTGAAAAACAGGTCCAAATGACTCTTTGAGTGTTTAAGAGTGCCGACCCCTGCCGTAAGGAAGCACCACTAATGTCCAAACACCACAGCACATCCTGAAAGTCCCTGCAGATCCATGGCCCCTAGGTGGTTTTAATATTATGGCTGATCAATGTATCAATCCATGCATCTAGGAACCTCTGTAGTCAAACTAGGGCCAATGTTGACCACTGTATTTATTCCCAATTTTTGTACGACCATGGTAGGACCTCCGGTCAACCTTCCACACAACGTGCAATTTGGGAATGCCAGTTAGCCTAATCTATGTTTTTAGACTGTGTGAGGAAAACAGAGAACCTGGAGGAAGCCCACTAAGCACGAGGAGAACATGCACCCCATGTACACAGACACAGGCCCGACGTGGGAATCGAACAAAGGACCTAGAGGTGCAAGGGGACAGTGCTAACCACTAAGCCGCTGATCAGTGTTTAACAATGCTTACCTATGTGTAATTCTTTAAATACTTTGAAAAAGTGCTTCAGAAAGTTTAACAATACAATTTAGAGACTCTAAAACAAAACACAAAGATTATGATAAAACTATGTTGTTAGACATACCTTAAAGTATAGACTTCTTTATAGACCAGTAAATTTAAGTGTTCTATTTATTTCTGACAAGTCAATAATGAAATAAAAAACACTTTCAATCATAAATATAAAGCTTTAATGCAGGTTTTATTTCTTTAATTCAGTTCTTTTATATATAATACAAGAAACACCCTTTATTTCTACATGGTGGGCCATTTATATGGATACACCTTAATAAAATGGGAATGGTTGGTGATATTAACTTCCTGTTTGTGGCACATTA
>JAQMYJ010000036.1:3493517-3510466 GCA_030014305.1 Clarias laeviceps | reverse complement strand
TTTACACATTAAGTTTACTGAAAGTAAAAACAGTTGAAAGTCAGAGGACGTTTCTTTTTTTGCTGAGTATATTTGAGTAAAAGTAGAAAAGTACTCACCTTTAAATGTACTTAAGTATCAAATGCACTGAGCGTTTATAGCCCACTGTAGCCTTTAAGTCATCTCTCTCTCTCTCTTTCTCTCCGTAGATGTCTCCGTTTTGTCACCGTCTGCAACCGTTTTCATTTCTTATTTCAGTCACCTGACTAATCATGCAATGATGCGTAATAGTCAGCAGGGGGTTATATTACCGCTACACACCACTCTGGTTATGTAATGCAACTTCATGCAGAAATGTAGTGAAGTAGAAAGTACAGAGATTTGTTGTATCCACTAATAAAACTACTCAAGTAAAGTACAGACACATGAAATGTGTATTTAAGTAACACAGTAAAAGTAAACGCACCGCCAATAAACATGTAGCTCCATACGCCTATAGTTCACTTAAAGAGGCTTCCAAAAATTATCTTTGTTTGCAACAATGTACTGCAGGTAGGTGGATAAATATTAAACTCTCACCAAATTAATTAATTTTTATTGATAAATTATGCTTCCACACCATTAATTACATCACATCATTTAGTAATAATAATTAGGCAACTCAATTGATAACAGTTATGCAGTGTTCGCTAATAGCAACTCATTTTTACTTACCAGTCAGTTGATGGCACTTCCACGGCTTTCATCGTGCAGTCATCATTTTCTCCAGCAACCTTTCACCCCCAGATCTTTGTCTCCATGGCAACAAGCTTAGTCAGATAGACAGGAAGTGGGTCGGCATCACTAAAGCTTGTCTTTCCAACGATTCTGTGTAGCAGTAAACAAGTTTCAAGGTTTCGGCATGCAATCGTAAACCCAAATTCCTGTTTCTTAATGAGCCATCTGTCAATACTGCTGTTATCTAAAGCACAATCACATTAGCCTTGAGTGTAACAGCAGGCATGGCTCGAGAAAGAAAGGATAGAGGTTCGATGAAACATTTGCTTTTTCGTGCCTTCTTGTGAGTTCATGGGAAAAAAAGAAAAAGACGGGGGGAAAAAAGAGCAACCAAGTTTTTCATTTGTAATGCAAGTACAAGTTAGTTTCATGGCAGCATTTCCTTAAGGCATGAGATGACTTTTTATTTCAGTTTATTTCAGGGACTAGCTTTTAAAACTATTTTGTTAACTGTTAATAGACAAAAAAATTATTAGCTTGTTCGTAATTCGCTTTACACTTCACCTGGAGATACATCGGGTAAAATTTGTGTCATTTATTTGTGTCATGTTGATAATACTACATACAGTAAATGACACAAATTTTATGTATGGCATAACAAGCACCTGTTAAGAAGGACCATTGTTTAAAAGCTTCACCAGATTAGTCTAAGAACCACGAATTAAAAAAATGATTTTTGTTAGCTTGGTTATTAATGACGTACAGCCAGGAGTCTATTTCCTTTTTGCTTGTATATGTAATGCTTAAAGTTAATTATCTCGTCATTATCTAGCACCTGTCAAGGGGTGGGATATATTAGGCAGAAAGTTAACAGTCAGTTCTTAAATGTAATGTGATGAAAGCAGGAAAAACTGGCAAGCGATTGGATCTGAATAATTTGACAAATTGGGATGCCTGGACCTCCTGGGTCTCCAAAATGGCATGTCTTGTGGGTGGTCCTCTTATGCAATACTTAATAAGTACCAATCGTGGCCCAATTAAGGAGAACCCATGAACTGGGATTAGGGTCATGAGCACACAAGGTTAATTGAGGCTCACATATGCGGTCAACTGGCTGACTGCTTTACCCAGGGAAAAGATGGTCCCAAGATATAATATGGAAAAAAGGGATACAGGCAGAGGCAGTTTGACAGTCTCTGTGAAATCTTGGATACGGCATGTGAAGGTTACTGTGACACATACCACCTACTGTACTAGAACAAGTACACTTCTCCAAGGTGATCCATTAATCCATCCATCTAGGAACCTCTGTAGTCCAACTAGGGATTGTGGAGGCCAATGGTGACCATTGTATTTATTCCCATTTTTACAACCATGGTAGGACCTCTGGTCAACATTCTCCATGGCGATGGGATTCCATAATGGCTGTGGCCTCTTCCAACAGGATAAGGCGCCCAAAAATCTTCAAGAATGATTTGATAAACTTGATTTAAAGGATCTGCTGTTAACATCTTGGTGCTAGATACCACAGTGAAAAATTGGTGAATCCACCAGCCACGCAAAAGTGCACTTGTTCCACCTACCCATAATTTGGTTTCTTTTTGAAAGAATTTGCATGGACCTCATTATAATAAACTGCACATGGGTGCCACTTTGTCTCAGTATTAATGGACTTTCCAATGGGATACTCAGCATTATGTAGGCGCTCTTCTAGGTTATCTCCGAAAAAAGTGGTCAGGGTCCCAGAAGAGATCCAGCACCATGTAACTTCTCTCATATCACACATGCTTTGCTCTCAATCAGTGCAAGCCCTGTGCCATCCTAAAAAGTCATTAGAAAAGATTTTGAGGCAGGAACTAAAAGCATTCTAGGCTTGACAGCAAAATTACACACCTTGAGTCACCTAAAAGAGGGACGTTTATAGCAAGACTAAAAAAAAAACAAGAAAAAACAACAACAACAACAACCCAGCACTCCATGCTCTATGAGGATAGAGTTTAAGGTGTTAGATTCAAAAATCTAATGGGGTTTCCCTGCACAGGTTCAAATCCTGTTTGCTCTAAAGCGCTATAACAAACAATACATTACATTACATAGCAATGCATTCAATTGCACTCTTATATGCACCATACTGTAAGCAGCAGGCATTTAACACAACCGACAGAAGTAAGCTCACTGGAATATGGCTATGTGAATTTGCACCAGGTGATTAAGTGTTCACATTACTTCCCAAATCGACTAATAAATTACTGGCAGATAATGCATGATAAATCGCACCTGTGCGTGATCATATAGCTTACTTTTCAGGAAAAAGAGAAAGAGCGAGAGCTGACAGAGGTCACACATATCCCACACTCGTAATGAAACATGAGCTTGGAGAGTGTTGATGAACTGGAGCAAGGCAAAAGCCCTGGAATTTTGTTTTACCCTTTTTTTTTTTTTTGTTCAAGGTTAAAAGCATAGTGAAAAGTGCTGGTGGGAAAAAATAAAGCGAGCCCAAAGCTCTGTCAAAGTGTGTCTGTCTCTGGAGCCCTCCTTCTCATCAGCCTTTACAAACACCGGGTTTTACAGTTATAAATAAATTGTAGATCATACTGTCTGATGAATGTTTTTGTTGAGATTTTGCCGACATCCTGAACTGCAATATCAACATGTTTATGTCAAGGGCAGAATTTCCACTTAGATAAAACATGTAAGTGCGGGACACTGGCTTTGTCGACACTGTGGCCTCACATCTCCAGGGTCGAGGGTTCAAGTTTCTCATTTGGGTCTGTATGTGTGGAGTTTGCATGTTCCCCCCACACAGGCCAAAGACATGCAAATTTGACTAATTGGTGTTTCCAAATTGTCCCTATTGTGTAAACGAATGTGTGAGTCTGTGTATGATTGTGTCCTGCAATGGACTGGCCCCCCATCAATGGTTAACCCCGCCTACTGACCCAGACCTTCTGTACAGGATAAACAATGTACCGAATGAATTAATGTATGTTGAACAAAAATAAGCAATGGGAAGTAACATTCCAAAAAAAAAAATTATGTTTAGGTTAAACCTATTTAATTTAAATGTAAATACTTTATAAACCTAATTTATTGTAGTAAAATAGACATAATATTGGTATGCAAGAGCTACACAGGGCCAAAATCAGTGGTCTTGCAGCTCCATGGATGATGGTTCGATTCGTGCTCGTGGTCTATTGTTGTCTATTTTTGCTCTAATATTCCTTAATTCATTCACAGATTTAGCAGTAAACCCAAACATTCAGCACAGAACAAAAAGCTCCCCAAGGAGAATATGGGGTTGAGAACTCTCAACCCCATATTCAGACTTTTATTTATCCATCTCTCTTTCTTTTCCTACAAACCAGTAGATAATATCTTTGCCCCATTGGACCACCATGCAAATATGAACTTTAGAGCAGAACTGTGGCTCTTCTTTATGCCTGAATTTAAATAGTTAATGGTGTCTCTCTGGTCCCAACGAGCTGCTTATCATCTATGCGTGTGATAATGAGCCTGTCTGTCTCTTCCAAATAAATAGGTCAGGGATGCTAATGTCACTGGTTGGTGTCTCCAGTGGGAGAGGTCAAGCTTCAGCTTTTTTTTCTTGTCAAACCAACAAAAAAAGAGAGAAATTTTTATTATACAGCTAGCAAAATAATTAATGCTGGCAGCTTCTGGGATATTGTGGGAAATTTTCAGGAAGTCAGGAATTCCTTTGAAAAGTTTTGTATTAATGAACAACTTAAGTCTTTTGTTAAATAATCATAAGCAACATAATCGGGTTTAGTTTACCGCACTGTCTGTATGTGTCCTTAAATAACTACATGCAAGCAAAAATGTTTAATTAACCTGGCATGTCTGAGGACATGTAGCGTGCGTTCAAAATGTCCCTCAACAGATTGGTGGCGCCAAATACAATACTGTGAAAAAAAATATTTGCCGGCTTGTGTTTTTTTTTTTTGCCATTTAAAAAAATTTTTTTTTGCAATATTTGCAAAGCTGCCCCAGACCATCACACTACCACCACCATGTTTTACTGTTGGTATGATGTGCTGTTGGTTTAATGCCAGATTTAATGGACACAAACCTTACAAAATGTTACATTTTTGCCTCATCAATCCAAAAAATCTTTTCAAAAGTCTTAGGAATAATCCAGATGTTTTTTGGTAAATGTGAGATGAGCCTTTGTGTTATTTTTGGTCAGCAGTGGCTTTCGCCTCAGAACTCTCCCATGGATGCCATTTTTGCCCCCCAGTCCTTTTCCTATTGTTGAATCATGAATACCTTAACTTAGGCCTACAGTAGATGCCTGCAGTTCTTCTTTATTATTTTATGAGTTCCTGGATGGGTCATCATTGTTCTCATATAGTAATTTTGGTAGGCCGGCCATTTCTAGGAATGTTTATCACTATTCCAAGTATTCTCCATTTGTGGATAATGGCTTTCACCGTAGTTCACTGGAGTCCCAAACCTTTAGAAATGACTTGGTAACCCTGATACATGTCAATTACTTTGTTTCTCATCTGTTGTTGAATTTCTTTTGATCGTGTTTCTTTTTTAAAATCTTTTTAAAGTGCTTCACTTTGTCAGACAGGTTCTGTTTAAGTGTTTTTTTTTTTATTCAAATGGTCTGACAGTAATGAGGCCTGAGTGAGGAAAGTGAAAATTAACTCAGATTTCCAAAAATCACAGGTCATTCATGATTTAGCAAGGGGGCAATTACTTTTTCACATAGGGACAAGTAGGGCGGGAAAACTCCCCCCCCCCCCCCCCAATAAGTAATAAAATAAGATAAAATGAAAAAAAAAAACACATTTTGTATTTATTTAACTTATCTTTGTTCAATATTAAAATTAGTTTGATGATCTCAATCATTTTAGGTGCAAAACAAGAAAACATCAGGAAGGGGCAAATACTTTTTTTATGGCACTGTATATATGCAACATATGTAAACAATATATACAGATTTCGTTAGCTGTAATCAAAAATAATAAACCAAAAATACACTTTTTAAAATTTTTAACTAAGTAACGCTAAATGGCTGTCAGGCATCTAAAACAGGGACGGGACTAATGTGTGTTATATTCCCTCCAGCTCCTAATTATCTAATTAATATTCTTTAGGCTAGAGGCGTCAAGAACAAAGATTTGGATGTTTTTATACCCAATTAACTTCATGATCAGAGTAACCGCACAAAACAATGAAAAATAAATGCAATGAAAATTGATATTATTTTGCCCCGGGCCAAGTTTAGATGAAGTTAATTTTCTATGATGTTGGAGTAAGAGTGGCAAATTTCTCATTAATTTGGATGCAGTGTTTATGATCTTGTTATTATTGTCTTATGAAAACAATTTCTGACTGTGATTACAGATTTTCCAGCTGGCATGGGGGTGCATTGCTAATGTCACATCAAAGGATGTTTAATCACATTTTTTCCCAATATCTGAAGGATGTATTTGGTGCACAAGATGATCTCAGGCAATTCTTCTGTTTCTCATTAATCAGAATGTAGAACCACCCCACTCACCCCACCAAACACCTAGTTATTAATTCTGGGTCTGTCATTCATTTGTGTCATGCTGATTTCCATGCCAATACTACAATTTATTGCCAAAAGTTGCATTTATGATTTGGTAGGAAGTTCAGAGGGCGCAAATGAAAAACACAGAACATGAAGCGTGAAATAAAAACTAATATAAAATGACCAAAGACAAGCAGTGACAAAACACCAAGGGCAAAATTGCTTAAATGACATTCCATATAATCTGAGTTGAATAGGACATGGAATAAAATCCTACTTGTGATAACATGATAAACATTAAAAAAGACCAAACTGACGCTAATTTAGCGGTACAGTGACTTAGCGGTTAGCACTGTCGTCTTGCTCTTCCAGGGTCTGGGTTCGATTCCCGCCACGGGTCTGTGTGCATGTTCTCTCCATGTTGGGTGTGTTTCCCCCAGGTTCTCCTGTTTTCTCCCACAGTCTAAAAACATGCCAATTAGCCTAATTGGCGTTCGCAAATTGCCAATAGTGTGTGAATGTTAACTGGAAGTCCTACTACAGTCATGAAAATGTGAATAAATACGAAGGTCACCATTGGCCTCCACAATCCCTAGTTGGACTAAAGAAGTTCATGGATGGATGGATGAACCTTAATTTACAGTTAAAGAAAATACACATGATTATTATA
This sequence comes from Clarias laeviceps, assembly GCA_030014305.1. Taxonomy (NCBI): domain Eukaryota; kingdom Metazoa; phylum Chordata; class Actinopteri; order Siluriformes; family Clariidae; genus Clarias; species Clarias laeviceps. The sequence goes on along the minus strand of JAQMYJ010000036.1, from coordinate 3,503,576 downwards.
CATATTGAACCCATTATTATTACTCTGTTTTGACAATGACATGTCCTTATGTTGGCGTGACTTTTTTTTTTTACCCTAATAATATTCCGCTTAGGTTCACTACAGTATGTGACCTCATCACCGCCATTGTATGACTCCAACATACCAGACATTCGCTCAGAGGTAAAGTCATTCGTTATGACATTCTAAAATAAGTCAGTGTCATAACACAAATCTGTCTCACTTGCTTCAGTTGTTAAATGTACCTGACATTAAATGTCCTGTGTTTTACCATATCTTTAACAACTTAGCAAAAGTCTCAGAGTTCCCTTAAAGTGTGCCTTTCAATACTTCAGTTAAGATACTCCTCAAGTAATAAATTTTTTCATGGCTCAAGCTTCCTTGATTTCACTCCACTGAAAGTCGTTTTTAGTGTCTGTGTAAATGAACTACTGCAGAGCCACGCCCCATCCAGAGAACAGTAAGCCAGGGGAGGGTGCTTGTCTTATATGACATCACATTAAGGGAAGAATTTCTTTGTATTGTTTAAACCATAGCCAATTTGAAAATGGGTAAAAGACAAAAATCTGGATTTTTTTTTGAATCCCATTTAAATGCCTAAAAATTATTGAAAAAATAATTTTGTATTAAAGATCCCCTTTAAAAACTGACCATTTTTGGTACTGTAGCTGATACCTACTGGGACAAACCTTTCTAAAGTCAAGTGCTACCAACCCTTTAGTACATTCTGTATCTGCTTGTGTTATTGCCCAAGCTCGACTCTTCTTATTTTCCTTCCAGCAACTGCAAAATTTGGTCTGAAAAAAAAAAAACACTTTCCTAAATCACCACACTAGCTCTGTGGGTGTTACCCGTTTACAAACGTTTAAACATTTATACCATCTGAAGATCTCATGCATCATTCTAAGCCGCAATCAGGATGGGTAACGGCAGACAGAGGCAACATCGAAAAGCTTCGTCAGGAGAATTCTGACAAACTGTCATCCATCTCGACCCTGCTGGGACACGCCTGTAAGTGCCATCCGTGACCAGAGATGGAGAGAAAAGAGAAAAGAGAGAGAAATGAAAGGAACACCACTGTAAAGGAGATGAGAAGGGAAAATGAAACACGGTCCTGTCAGGCAGAGACCTGCACTGTGCCCTCTCATTGATCAGCCCGTGACACAAGGCAGATGGAAAAAGAAGTGAGCCTGCTGAGGCGAAGGAAGGAAAGAGAGCTGGGAGCGAAAGAGAAAGAGAGAGCGAAGAAGGTCAAGAAAGAACCCATCTATAGTTAGTTTCCAAGCAGCATTCAATACTTCAGCGTAATCACTGGGGAAGGAGAGGCCGTGAAGCCGCGCCGAAGTCGTTTCACATGATGTAAGAACTACTAAAATGGGTTTGCCTATTATTTATTATTAATGGCAGTGTTTTGCATTGTATCATGACCAGAACAGCTTGAGGGAAGTACTAAGGTTGCTGGCCTTTTTCGATTTTCATTTCTGGAAAAAAAGATTGTGTTTTCAAGGAAAAAAACACACATACAAAAAAAAAAAAAAAATCGCCATTTGCTTTCATCTCTAAGTGTAAAAATAAGCTGGAAAGAAGACCTGCTGCTAGCAACCAGCAACATTAACGTTTTACTGCTTTCCATGCCCTGTGCTTTTAGACTCCCTACTCCCTATAGCTAGGTATTTACAGTAGATAGAGATGATTTAGCAGGTGCTGGGTGTAGCGTTTAAACATTTAGGTCCGCCATCACCTCAGTGCTGTCATTAATGAATCCCTTATGCTATCTCCCTGGCATGCAGTGACATCTGGACCTCGTGAAGCATGTAAAATCAATCATATACTCATGGCATTTACCTTTTTTATTTCATGCATCCATCGTTAACATACATTAATCAGCCAGAACATCAAAACCAGTTGCCCATAATTGTGACCAGATATACAGTACTTCTTTTCCTGTACAAGCTCATGAGAAGCCTGAAGCCTATGCCAGGGGTCTCGGGGCAGGAGGTGAGGGACATCCCTGAATGGGGTGCCAGGCCATTGCAAGGCACACAAGCATGCACACACACACACACACTCGCATACTATGGGGGATTTTGGAATGCCGGTTATCCTAATCCGTATGATTTTGGGACTGTTAGAGAAAACCCTTACATTAGTCTGCAAAGATTTATCTGATGTACAGAATTACCTTCTTTACCTTACCAGGCATGACCAAGAAACAGAAGTGCTCGAATGGAAATTTCTTCATTTAGAGAGGAGACTCTCTGATTTTTCTTTTTGTAAAATAGCTGTAAAGACATTTTTTAATAACTGTTATGCTACAGATATAGTATAAAAGAGATTTTTCTCTTCTGCAGATATTTTTTTTCAAAAATATTTGTGCTGATTGAATTGATATCAAATGGAGGGATAATGTGTGAGGTTTTTATTGATAGGCATCAATTTAAGACATTTTTACAATTACAAACCCGAGTAATTTACATAAGACTAGCACTGACTATTCTCCATATTAGCATTGGTACATTGCTTATGATGGATTAGAGAAATGTAGAAATGTAAGTGCTGAGTGTTGGTAAACTGCCACGATTGATAGGCCTTTTTGTTTTATTTTCTTGAGTCCATAACTCCATTCCGGGTTATGGTTGGCATCTTTTAGCTTAGTGCTGCCCTTTTCAGTGTACAGTACATGCTGAGAATGGAAATTGACTTTGCATGACTGAGTCCAGTCCAGTCAGAAACCAGAGTGTGAGGTACTGGAGGTGATTTTTATGTTAGGACAGATGCTTGTGACTCAAGGACATACTAAAGGTTATATAGTGCATTATGTCCATTGAGGGATAATTATCAATGTATTGATTATTTAGTTGAAAAAGATCAATGGAACATGAATAAGAAATGCCTTGTTATTAAATACTATTAATATTTTCTAACTATTGTCTGGCATTTTTATCATTAAATTCATGTCATTTCTTGTGGTCATGTTCCATGTCAAACATTTCATCAATATTTGGAAGCTGAAGGTTCAGTGGCCACATGCATAAGTTGAAGTTTAAGTCATATGCCTTTCATGTTAATACCTAGAACCCTGCGAGGAAATCATTTCATGCTGTTGTTTTGTTTATGGACAAAAAAAGTAATTTTATCTATGTTAAAAAAAAGTCATCATTCAATTAATTGTGATTCACTTTTGGCAGCACGGTGGTGTAGTGGTTAGTTGTAACCTCAAACCTCCAGGGATGAGGGTTTGATTCACGCCCCGAGTCTGTGTGCATGGAGTTTGCCTCCCACACACTGTAAAAATAAATAAATAAATAAATAAATAAGCTGCCTAAACGTAAAAAAGTTTAGTAACAAGTTGCACAGCTTTTTTAAGCTTACTCAACTTTTTAAAGAGAAATTTGCTGGCCAAACAAATTATTTCAAATTGCTGTTTAGTTGACACAACTTTTTTTGAACCCAGTTCAAAATCTAAAGCTGATGCAACTTGTATTTCAAATGTTTAAGTCAGCTTAAGTAGTATTGCTTGTGGGCTCAATTAATTATATTTCTCTGGTTGACTTTTCATCTACTTAAAAAGATGAAGTTGTCTCCCATTGTAGTCCATTGATGTAGTTGGTTCAAGTGATTGTTTTTCAATGAAGTTGGCCTAACAATACCCCGACAATGAACAATAAGAAAACATAAAAAAGTTTTTTTCCCAAACTACTATTTTTCAAAGGTAAAACAGTGATCTGCATAAAACAGACAAACTATTTTGCTTAAATGTCAATTAATTACCTGATAACACTAAATGCTTATCAGTATCCTACAGTACTGCTTCTTTCATATTACAATATCATAACCAGTTTTAGAAATTGGAAAGATGAACCATTTTCCCCCCTAATGTGTTAGACACAAAAAAGAGTCTACGGCAAGAAGAGTTTATTTCTCAGTATGTAAGTCTGAGGGGAGCGTCTCTCTCCAAGTCCAGTAGAAATGGTTTGGATGGCTTCATAGTTGTCCGTCCAGTCTTCTAGAGCACAGACATGTCCAAACACTGCTGTCCTAAAGCTGCCGCATACTGTAGTCACCCAGACCCTCAAGGACTACAGCTCCCTCCAACAGCTTGTTCACGCTCCTCCAGTAGACCCAAAAGTCCAGGCGTCACCCTCTGACCCTAATCCTCCACAGCAGAACTCTGGTTAAAGAGCACAAGAGAATCATGTGAAGATAAAGATAAATAAATTTTACAAAATATTTAGTTATGATACAAATTTAAGATATTAATAAGGCTATACATCACTAGTGTGTAAAAGAGTTTCTGGAATTCTAATGATGTCTTAAAGTTGTGTTTTGTTTCATATTTAAAAGGGTTTGATATTTTTAAGGGTTTTACTTTGTCATTCATTCTCAGGACTAACTGCAGGTTTGGAGTGATGTATTAAACTAACCAGGTATCTACTCAATACGAATAAGTTAACAGATATAACACTTGTAGATGAGCATTAGTGACTGACAGTTTTTATATCCCTTAACTTACCGAGAACTGAAGCCCCGCAACTCCTTAACTTTTAAATACTTTTGGATTTTTTTCTAGAACTTTCATGCGAGCTCATGCGGATGTGTGTGCTGTGGTGGAGCAGGACGATCTTGCTTGGTGAAAGTCAGGGCAAAAATGGAGAAAAAGACAAATATGTTTATAAAAGTTTAGCTCGTTAACTCCTGTACCATGAGTTACTCCGGTACTCCGGTAACATGAAGCCTATCGTTAGCTAAGCTCACCTCAGTAATGTCAGGGCGTTACCTGTTACCTGTTGTCTCAACTAGTTCCATTGTAAGAAGTTAAACCAACAACACAATATTAATTTATTCAACATTTATCTAGTCGGAGTTTCTACAGTGGCCAACTGGCACTTCCAAATTGCCTGTAGTGTGTGATTGTGTGCATACTTGTGCCCTGCAATGGACTGGCACCCCATCCAGGTTGTTCAGTCACTCACTCATCTTCTATACCACTTTATTCTGTATTCACCTGGAGTCTATCCCAGGAGGCTTGGGGCACGAGGCAGGGTACACCCTGGACAGGGTGCCAATCCATTGCAGGGCAAACACACATACACACTACAGGCAATTTGGGAACGCCAATTAGCCTAACCTGCATATCTTTGGACTGTGGGAGAAAACCGGAGTACGGGGAGAACATGCACACAGAGACGGGAATCGAGCCTGGCCAGGAATCGAACCCAGACCCTGGTGGTGCAAGTCAACAGTGCTAACCATTACACCACCATGCATTTTATTTATATAGCGCTTTTAATGGTCATTGTTTCAGAGCAGCTCCACAGAATCAAAAGAAAATGATGCAAATGTGTATGAGATGTGAGAAAATGTGTATAAATCATAATGCTCAGATTGTCCCTAATGAGCAAGGGTGACGGCGGAAAGGAAACACTCGCTGAAATGACAATAGGAAGAAACCTTGTGTGGGGGACCAGACTCAACAGGGAACCCATCCTCAGTTGGATGATAACAGATAGCAGGAACTGTTTTGCAGACGTACTGAGGGTCAGACAGCTGAAAGTCCAATATAACAGAGTTAACATGTCCAGTCCAGTTCAGCACCAGGATGCCACCAGGAAGAGTCAGACAGCTGTAGAGAACAGAGGAGGGTCTGGATCACTGGGAGCTCAGGAACAGCATGTGTATCTCCTAACCATCACGAGCAGAATCCAGCTGAAGGTGGTCCTTCTCTGGATGCCTCAGGATCCTGGCAGGGTTGGCCTCTGTCTACTAGATGCCTCGGGATGGGTAGAAAAAGGAAGAACAGGTGGAAAAAGAATTAGCGTAGCTGCCATGCATGATATTAGCAGCACTAGATGAGAGTGTGCATGTAGATGTACTGGAGTACGAGGTTATGGGATAAATTATGCATATGCCAGGCTAAAGAGATGCGTCTTTAGTCTACTTTTAAACTGGGAGATTGTGTCTGAGCCCCGACCTCTGTCAGGAAGGCTATTCCAAAGCTTAGGAGCTAAACACAAAATTGCTCCACTCCCTTTTGTGGACTTTGATATTCTAGGAACTACCAGAAAACCAAAGTTTTGTGATCTTAAGGAGCGCTGCGGATTGTAACGTATCAGAAGACCAGTTAGAGCCTTTTACATAAGTAGTGCTAGTGGTGTTTTGTAATATTGGAAATGGTTGTATTCTCTCTCAGTCCCCTGGGATACCTTTCCATGACACTGTAGAGGATAAGTGGCATAGAAAATGAGTCAGTGATTCTGTTTCATATGTGTGGTGTTTTTAACAATAGACACAGTTACAGAAATCTGAATGTAAATTAAGATCTATAAGAAGATGATGAGCAACACGGACACAACAGTGACAAGGAGAAAACAACAAAAGGACCTCAAAATGGAAGCCATTTACATCCGTTAGATATTGAGAGTTTGGGTTACAGGTAATAGGTAAAGTGTGCTACATTTAAAAAAAAAATATATATATATACACTGGAAAATCTTTTGTGAGTGAAGGTCATGAGGCGGCTCTTAGGTACAAATTTACTTTATGATGTGTTATTTGCGTGCCAAGGAATATGTGTGTGTTTTATGCCAAAATATTTCTTGTTCACATTTAACATTTGTTTTTTAATGTCTTCTTGAGGTTTAAACGTTCACTGTTTACGAATCACAGAGGGGTTGTAATTAGGGGCACTACATTATATTGGAGGATGAAGACTTTCTGTTTATCGCTGGCGGCACGGTGGTGGTGTGGTGGTTAACACTGTCGCCTTCCACCTCCAGGGTTGAGGGTTCGATTCTTGCTTCAGATCTGCATGCATGGCGTTTGCATGTCTACTCCAGTTTCCTTCAACAGTCCAAAGACATGCAGATTAGGCTAATTGGCATTCAAAGATTGCTTGTACTGTCTGAATGAATATGTGTGTGTGCCATGTGCTGGATTGGCACCTTGTCCAGGGTGTGCCCTGAGTCTCCTGGGATGGGCTCCAGGCCCCCCTGAGACCCTGTATGCACGGTAAAGCGGTATAGATGATGATGACAATGAGATCAAACCGGGACTTTTGATCATGCAGAATAACAGGACACCCTTTATTTCTATCTATATAATCCCCTGCTACACTAATGCACTCATCCCAGTGTTTCACTAGTGCTTGGATAGTTTCATTTAGTGCTTCATTCATGCCCTTCTTTAAAATGTTTGCAGCTAAGAGTCTTATCAGCATACTGTGCTTGAAGTCTTCTGTAAATGTCATTTGTTTTTTTTACGCCTTCGTTCATGAGGAATTTCATCTCACGTCGCAGTTTGACTTGAAAGCTGCTCATAACTATAGTACGATATGACTTAATTAACGCTGGATACCCCATGAACATACACAACGTTGCCAACAACTTACAATCTTAAGAAAGAACTCAGTCAAAATGCTAGTCACAAATCTGTATGTTATATGAACTTAAAGGGCGCTAACTTGCAGAAGCTGCGCTACACAATGCAACAAATGCACTAATGTCCTGCAGGGAACAGCTTGAAGAAGCCTGTCTTACACTGACCAAAGTCCTTGTATAATTACACTCTAATTAGTTGCTTGGCTCGTTGGAAGCGCACAGATTCGGTATTTGGCCGCTGATTTGAAGAGCTGCCTTAAAATTCGGCCATGTGAAAGAGCTTACAAACAGATTCTGCGCACAGTCGATTGGCTCGTGCCATTGTTCCTTCTGAAAAGACGACTGCTGGCTGAGCTGAAACAACAGGCTTCAGCATGACAGCAGTGGCTTGGCAGCAGGCTCGGCATGCTGGAAAAGCTCTTATATTCTCCCAGAGAATATAGAGAAAGGTAGAAAACACTATCATGTCTCCTCAGCCATGAAATATTGCTCAGGTCCAGCTCATAAACTGAGATTACAGCTGTCAAGCAAAAAAAAAAAAAAAAAAAAAATGTTTCTCTCAAGACGGATTACAATGGACCAGTATTTTTGGACAGGTGCTTTACTGACAATATAAAACTATATACTGTGTGCATATTTTTATGATTTCTACTTAACCCTTATGTTCTATTTGCATACAAATGAATGCAAGAACTTTGTGTTCTTCTCCACACACATGCACACTTTCAAAAAATAATAATAATAATATGATATTTAGGTGATTCTGTTTTACAGTATATAAAAAAGGAATAGTATTTGTGAAAAATGAAATATCTAAAGTAGTGCTTCTCAACCTGCTTGAGGACCCCCTGCCCTGCACATTTTAGTGTTTTCTCAGTGCAAGCGATTGAACTAATCATCTAATTAACAGCCTTTTTCTGAATTGAAGTGTGACAAATCAGGGCACACAGTAAAATGTGCACGGCTGCACTTCCTCCAGGACCAGGGTTAAGAAACACCGGTCTAGAAGATCATCATATCTGTTAATGCTATTGTAGCCTGAAGTTTGGGCGTGGATATTTTACCACTATAATCGTCCTGCAGAGGGAGCTGTGGCACCTCGAAAGCTGCACCATCTCTCACACGGCTCGGTTCCATCTCTCCGAGACAATTATTTTTCCCATCGGTTCTGACACCGATGGCAAAATGGCTGTATGAGGGGCACAGTGGGGAACCGGTGTATATATGAGACAGCTCCGTGGCTAAAATAATGAGATTATGTTAGCCATTAGAAGAAGATTTTTTTCAAAAAAAAAAAAAAAAAAAAGGAAAGAAAATATAAAAGAAAGGGTATTTAGGGCAACCAAAGCCCGAAAATAAGCAGGTGGGAGTGTGGAAAGATGTTCTCTACTGTTTGACGTGTTACAAGTTACAAGCAAATTGGGCCATTTGCAGATTTAGACTGAGATCTTGGTATGCTCAGGGTAAAAGATTATAATGACATTTGGAATTAGAAATGTAATCCTCTGACTTAGAAACAGAATCTACAAAAATAGGCAAACAGTCATCAGTTGATGTTTTGGAACTTAGTCCTCCTCCTTGCCTGACTTTCTGAAATAGACACTAGCAGGTACAAACGGTTCAGTCGGGATCATGAGGAGTGTGTGTGTGTGTGTGTGTGTGTGTGTGTTTGGAATGGCACTGAGTGTGAGTCAGGGAGTGACAGTGAGACGACGACTGACAGCGTTATATGGGCCAGCAGCAGGCTGAGATCACTGATTTTTTTTTTCTTCTTCTTCAGAAAGCTAAGAAAAGCAGATCTGTCTGTCTCTGTGTTAGTTTCCTCACCAGGCGAGAAAAAAAAAAAACATTCATTATTAAATTAATATCATCCAATTAACTTCTTCTTCTCCTTTAATACCAGAGTTTCTTTTCAAACACTTGTCAGATTGTAATCAATAAAACTGACCCAGTACTGCAAGTCATTGTTTCATAAACGTTAAATATTGCTGCATCCACATTTTACCAAACAGGATCATAAATCAAAAAGGACCCGTCATATTTTGTTGTCTTCGCTAAAACTAGAGAAAAACGAAATTTGAAAAATAGAAAAAAATCTTATTTATTATTATTATATTATTATTATTATTATTATTATTATTATTAGTTGTAGTAGTAGTCGTGTTATTAATATTAATTGAATAATTTATTCTGTATAGCGATTATCCTGTACAGAGTCATAGAAACTTTGAAACCTTTCCCAGGGGACAGTGGGCACGAGGCGGTGTGCACCCTGGACATGGTGCCAAGTCTATCACAGGAGACACATGCATACACACTCGCACACGCATTAACACACTGTGGGCATTTGGGGGCGCTGATTAGCCTAATCTGCATGTCTTTGGACTGTGGGAGGAAACTGGAGAAACCCAGAGAAAATTCTTTTTTATTTTTATTATTATTATTATTGTTGTTGTTGTTATTATTAAAATAACAAAATTATTTATCTGCTATTCCATCATGCTTAAAGCTAGAGAGCGACACCAACTCCACTGAACCGTGAATCTCGCAAGACAATTATTTTTCCAATCGGCTTTGGCTTTGATGTCAGAGCTGCTGTATGAGGAGCATTATGGGTCAGTGGCGTATATATATATATATATATCTATATATATATATCTATATATATATATATATATATATC
>JAQMYJ010000036.1:3467187-3493417 GCA_030014305.1 Clarias laeviceps | reverse complement strand
ATGAGACAGCACCCAAAAACATCTTGGGCCAGAAAATGGAGCTGGTTGTAAAAAAAAAAAAAAAAGAAGTTTTCTTTACTCAAAGTTTGCCGGACTTGTGGACTCAGTATTAACTGGGATTTCATCATGCTTTTCCCGACATCATGCGACCCGTCCTTGGACTTCTACCTAGTGGTCAACTGTTTTCCCAAGCTTGAGAAAACCTCAGGCCTGGGTGTCTCTTTAGCTAACAGGTTGGCACATTAGCTTTGAGTTGCCATCTTCTCTCACTGTGGGTGTTAGAAGGGCAGGTGAAGGTGGCAGGGAGGATTACAGGGGCCCATTTTAGCAGCCCCACCATGGCCTATAAAGAGGAGTTAATGGCCTGAGGTGGAGTGGGAGGTCTCCCATGCAGGCAAGGCCATGAAAAGCAATGACTTTTATAGCATGCTGACCTGCAGCCTTTACTCCACCGAATCTCTCTCTCTCTCTCTCTCTCTCTCTCTCTCTCTCTCGGTCTCTCCTTAAGAGAACTTTCTTGAGGAAGTATAGTTAATGTACCACTGTTAATGAAGCTTTCATGCTTCACTTGGTTACAGGATGTGGAGACAGCTCCCACATAAGAGGACAATCCGTTCCCTATAAAAGGGTTCCGTAGCTACAGTATAAAAAAGGGCACCGCTAATGCAGTTCATGCCTGATGAGTCTAAAATCTACTCTTCACTAAAGAGATAAATGTTCCCATCATCTAATATTTGTTCCAAACATGACCATAAAGTCAGAGATACTCTGTCACTCTGTCTGAAGAGTGGTTTGAGAAGAATGTTCACACCTCGCTTGTGAGTTCTGATGAACAGCTTGTGAATGAAGAAAATGGGTGTGAACTGGAGGAAAGTCAACAAGAAGTGTCAGGCACTCATTACCAGAGACCAAATGTTAACATGGACATATGTCCAAGCTACAAATGCTAACGATGACTAAAAACTGGATCGTTTGACTCTATTTATTACGCTGACCTTCATATGAATGCTTAGAGTAATAAATGATGAAGAAATATTTCTGTCTGATTTTAGATGTCTACACAAACATCTCATGCACCAGGGGCTATTAATGACCTTAAATGCTACACAAGCCTCGGGGGTTTAATTAACTCAGAAGTACTTCATCCAAAAATGGTAGCTTTACTAATAAAGGTTTGGAAGCTAAGTAGCTCCTCGAGAATTCTCATCATTGTTTATCATAAGGGAAGCAACCCTTGGCATCAAGTAGAAGACATTGATCGATTTATTCCATGGAATAAATAAAGATATGATGGAACATATTTCATTTTAATTTTTAAATTTAATTTTAATTTTCAATATTTCATTGTTTTGAAAATCACACTGCATGTCCAAATCACTGGTATGTATATAAAGTTATCGCATTTTAGGTTAAGAAAACATAGTTGCCATGTGTAATGAGCAAAAGCTATATACACTATCTGGCCAAAAAAAAATTAATAATAATTAAAAAAATTGCTATTTCCGAGGGGTCAAATTACTGGGCTGCATCAAGCAAAGAAAACAACTAAGAAGATTCGAAATGACTGGGCTAAGACATTATCAAAACCTGCAGACAGTGGCGAATCATTAACTTTGTGGAAGAAACGTGATTGGACAAAAATTATGAAAGGAGATCATAATCAACAGTAAAAACAAGAGCTATGTTTAATAGTAAACTAAGACCATTTCCATTGAAACTAAACAGCTGTTTGCTAGGACTTTGGAGCAATGGAAAAAGGTCATGTGACCTGATGCATCCAGATTGAGCCTATTCCAGAGCGATGGGCGTGTCAGGGTAAAAAGGTTGAAGTGACATGTACTGTATAGTGTCCACTGTACAAGCCTCTGGAGACAGTGTTATGATCTGGGGTTGCTTCAGTTGCTGAGGTCTAGACTGTATGTACTGTACTGTATGTGTCAATAAAATGAAGTCAGCTGACGACCTGAATGTACTGAATGACCAGATTATTACATCTGTGGAGTTTTTCTTCCAAGGCATATTCCAGGACTCACAAAGAGTGTAAAAGAGTGTTTTTGGGAGCATGAGGAATCATTTCCACGCATTGGATCAAATAAAGGTATAATCAAAGCCAAAGGTGATTGAATTAAATCTTTAAGTGTGTGACTTATTTTGTATATATTTCTTGGGCACATGCAAATAAAGAAAGGATGTCTTAATTCATGCATTCAGACAAATACTATAAAAACCTAATTTTAATGATATATGATTAATAATAAAATATATCTCTAATGATAAAATATAAATCCATACCTGCTTCTTATTCATGCATGCAAAACCTAGAAGTTTTCTTTTTCTTTTTCTTTTGTCTGAAAAGTGGTCTTTTACATAACATGCTGTTTTATTTTCTGGCCTACAGATATTTTCCTGTAAGATTAAGATTTTTGCTGGAATACTGATATTAGGAAATCAGAAATGTTTTTTTCTTTCCACTGACTTAATAATAAAGTTACAAAATAAAAATGTATAACAAAGTTTCTCCAAATAAAAAAACCAAAAAAACAACATGTTGTTTAAATACTGTATATATTTAGCTAGTTTTTCTTGTCTCTGTAATAACACCTTTTCCTGCACAGTAACATTTTCCTGATCTAATCTTTACACAAGTAGCACTTTTCCCCCAACACAAGTGCAGCTTAGCTTCATGGACCATGCTATAACTAAGTGCACTTAGAATTTGGGTGTGTACAGTGTGTACAATATGTCATGTACAGTATGAATAGAGTTCATTTCTCTCAAGCAGCAATGCAGCAGATGTCTGTCAGAACTTTTTTGTAAATCTGAGCAGTTGAGGGCCTTGTTCAAGAGCCCAACAGTGGCAGCTTGGTGGTGGTAGTGGGGTTTAAACCTGAGACCTCCTGATCAACGTCTTAACCAGATTTAGTTTACTTGTATTACATTTAAGCTGGATGCACATAAATGTATAGAATATCTATTTATACGTTATCTTTTAATGGAACTATGAGGCCTGAACCTGTTCCACCTTTATACTACCCAAGGTGGACAAAATGTGCTCTATGAAGACAATGTGTATTAAGGTTGGAGTGGATGAACTCGAGTGTCCGGCACAGAGCCTTGACCTCAACCCCACTGAACAGTTTTGGGATGAACCAGAACACCAAGTGCACCTCAGACTTGCTCCTGATTTTCCAGATAGGTTTCAGGCTGTTTTGTAGCAACTCAAAAGTAAATCAAATCAGGGTTTTTTGGGGTGTCTTAGCTCTATGAACCACATCCATGTGGTCTTTAGTCAAATCTTTAGCTTTCCAATATTGTATTTTTAGATAATAAATATTACCAATTATGTAAAATTGTAAAACAACACATTGCCTGATAGTGACTTCAACCTTTTCTGACTTGACTCTACTGTATACAGAAGCAAGCAGCCTCAGTGATCGAATGTGTAGCCTATGTTTCAAATCCGTCCTGAATCCTCCCTCTGATCCTCTTTGGCACTTCCCGATTTCACATTGCCCGCCTGCAATAAACTGTAAACCCCTAACCTCTTCACCCTTGGGGGTTTAACACATTTAAGCAACAGCTCACACGTTGATTACGGAATTACTGCCTGGTGAAGGCTTGCGTGACAGAAAGGAGGCCCTGATATATAGTAGTACAGTATGGCCATGGCGCTGAAGTCTTACCCGTCATGCATGGACACACTTGGAATATGGAGGTGCTCATGCTTCAGCACTTTTAAGAAGAGCAAAAAAGGGAGGCGGGACACTAAGATGTAACTGTCAATGATGATATAACATGTGGGTTCGAGAGAGAGAGAGAGTGCTTGTAAAACTCCGTTTAAAACAGATTTTGAAGTATTTGCGATCCAACATTAGTATTCTCCAGTGGAATGTCTCGGTGCATTTTAATCAGTCTGTTTCCGGAAAACTTTATATAATGAACTACTACACAAGTATTCATGGGCAAAAAGAAATATAGACTCATCATGAGCATATTGGTGTTTTAGATTGAAAGGTGTCTCAGTGAACCAGTGATTGGAATGGGGGAGGCTGATGGGGGCGGGGGGGGCGGGGGGGGGTATATGACTTTAAATCAGCACTGCACAGATTCTTATTTTTTTTTAGATGATGTTCAAAATGATATCCTGATTACACATTCATAAAAATGAATGGTCACATTCAGAAATGGTTAAGGTTATGGTGAGATTGAGGGTCAGGGTCAGGGCTGACGCTTGCAGCTTTGCTTGCAATGCTACTCCTATGAAGTAGAATAAAACGACATCCAATTATTATATCATATCGCTTATAAGGTTTAGCACAGGAGCAGGTTGTATAGTTGTTTTTTCTTGTCAAGACTCTGTTCACGCTGTGGATGTTGTCACTTGTTGCCATAATGGCCATCTGTGCTTACACATCAGTTTTTGGCAGGTTCCTGGAAACCATCGTAACACCAAATATGGCTTGGACATATTGCACGGATCTGTTGTAGATAGCTGTGAAAATGACATTAATTACATTATCATGTCAAAATATTCACTTAATATGTCATGGTTTTAAATACTATACAGTGATTCAAGGAAGTCTGGTTCTAGTCAAAATTCAAATAACTTAATTTTAAATGTACACTATAGGCTTTGAAATGATACAAATGAATCCTAACATGCTCAATCCTAAGAAAGAGAAATGTAAATCCACTAACACCCTGCTCATCACTGATATTTAAAACACACATATTATACATTTTTAAAAATCTTTTCAAGTTAATTAGTCGATATCACACAAAAGGCAGTGATGAACTACAGTAACTACCACCACTGGTGGAGCTGGTGACCAACAGTTAGTGACTGAAAGTTAGTGTCATTAACTGGGGTAAAAGCAGTTTTAAATTCTTACCCATACTATGTAGCCAAAAGGTCAGGAGAATAACATGAAGACAGTTGACAGTCCTGAAATTTACTTTAAATTTCCACTTACGGTGGAACCGTGGATTGCGAGCATAATTCATTCCGGAAGTGTGCTTGTATATCAAAGCAAATTTCGTATATCAAAGCAAATTTCTCTGTAAGAAATAATGAAACTCAGATTATGCATTCCACAACCCAAAATATTCATATAAAAAGAATGAATACAAAATATACAGTAAAAATAAAACAAATTAACCTGTACTTTACCTTTGAAAAGTGTAGTAACGCAGAGCCGACAGTTCTGTAACTTATGCCTTTATTGACAACAGCAGAAAGGCATGAAATAGTTACAACAAAAACTAATGACACACATGCTCTCTGCATACCCCGTTCAGCTGCTTGTTGTCCGCTCTTTTTGAACATGCAAATCCTTACCATTACCATTACTACTGCCATCTAGTGGACAGGTGAACAATAAACCCACTTTTATTGGAGGTCCTTGGGGTGAATCCCAAATAGCATTGATTAAGTAGTGCCCTTGATCAGGAGTTAGATTGAGATTTGTGACTCAACCTTGAGTTAAAAGCTAATTAGCTTTGTAGCTCGCACTAGCCATGATCAGAACAACACGGCAGTTCAGAGGCAATTTGGAGCGAAATTCCTAAAAAAAACTAAGATGACATTATCAAATGTGCTTGAAAGTTATTGCTTCCATGACTGGTTTTGAATGTGGGTTTAGGCATGCAGTTACTCTCTCCTTTTTCTTGTACAGTGAACCATACTGACCCACTTTCACACATGCTGCGACTGACAGTTAGAGTAAGTAATGGCTGTTAGAACACCTGTGATGTAGAGTGATACATACAGTTAAACGTCCCAGTGTTGTTATGCTTTATATCACCACTTCTGGAATGCTTTTCATCCAATCAGATTACTCATGACATTAATTACATTATCATGTCAAAATATTCACTTGATATGTCATAGTTTTAAATACTATACAGTGATTCAAAGAAATCTGGTTCTAGTCAAAATTCAAATGACTTAATTTTAAATGTATAGGCTTTGAAATGATACAAATGAATATATAAAATGTCTTAAATGGCTCCAAAACATAACTACCGCAACTCTCTGGCATTGCCTGAATTTTCTTCTTTTTTACTAATTCCTCAAATGCAATGTTTTAGTGTCAGAAAACCTTAAATGAACTGCTCTTAAAGTCCATTTGCAGAAGTGCGTTTTCCAGCTTGGAATCAGCCCTAAGCGAGAAAGCAGTCTATAGTGAATGTTTAAAATGCATCCTTTCATGGCTGCTGTCAGAACTTTTCCATCATAAATAAATGATAGGCACTGGTCAAAAAAAAAAAAGAAAAATTGATTACCTGAGCTACAGAAAGGGCCAACTACCCCCAACACGCAGGAAACAAAAAAATATTTTAAATATCATGACTAGCGGTGGGTCCGAAGGGTGGGACTTTTAAAGAAAATATGTGGGAATGTAAAGAGGAAAAAGGGAGAGGATGTGCTTTGTGCATTTTCTTTATTTTTTAATTTATCAAAAAGTACAGTTTTATAATGTGCCCTTTTTCAGACATAAAAATGTTCATCTGCTTTCCATTTGTATTATTATTATTATTTACAAATTTGCAACACTGTGTTGATACAATATACCCAAAATTATTCTACTGTTTGCATTTGCATTTGAATATACTGTACAGCTTTGCAGCAAGTCGACATTAACCTGTCCACATGAGTTCATGGAACATGTCTGATTTTCTTATAAGCCTATTCATCTTTTTCATATTAAACACCCCAATTTCCATTTTATCTTTCCATAAAAAGAACGGTGTGGCTCTATGGACAAGATCTTACTGTTGCTTTTTTTAAAAACTCATATTCTTCATTTTCTGCTCATCAATAGAAAAGGGCTGTTATTACAGAAAGGAAGGAAGTGTGTGTCGAGAGGTTGGTGGAGGGAAGAGAAAGTATTAAAGAAAAGTTTGAAAAGTGCCATGAAGTGATGAAGGCTTATCAGATCCCCACGGTGATGTCTGTATTGACTAATTCCTTATCGTAGCTGCAGAAATGACATTTTTGCATGGGTGGCCACAGGGCGCCTGATCCCCTTAGAGTACGCCATACATATTTAATATCACTGAGTCACATTACCTTTTATAGTGTACTGAGGAGGGAGACAGATAAAAATTCATTTTAGTGTCCTTCATTTGATTGGTCAATTTTGCCCGACAAGGTCGCTTCAGTTCTTGCCAATTTGAGTTATATTACATTAAAAGCCAAATGATGGCATGCGGGTAATTAATGCTACATTATAATATTAGAAAGGGTCAGTACACAAGAAGGCAGCAGCAAACTAGGATAATTCATATTCTGAGTTAAATAGACAAAGGTCAAATGAACAAATTATGTGGTTCTGAGGTTGGTACCCAAGACATATGGACAGGACTTACAAACTTATAGCAGGATAAGACTGGGACATAACACGGCATAAATAGACTAATATGAAACAGGTGAAAAGACCAGCTAACAGACCAGCGACATGACAGGGGTATATACTATACAGTAGGGAGTCAGCCAGAATGCCTATTACCGCCATCACCACTGTGGCAAAACGTCAGCGGCCAAAATAAATCAGTCGTATTTCAAAGTCATTCACGAAATAGCCGCCAGGTGGCGCAAAGAGACATTCCGCTAAACAGCTGCAATTTCCGCAGGTAATTGTTAATTTATAAAAAAAAAAGTCATAACAATATGTTCTGTGAAAGAAATACTACAGTAACGGTAATTTCCACATCTGAATACTTTATACAACCAACATGAAAAATCAGAACCAGAGCGTTTGATATTTACTGTACAATAATGAGTAAAAAAAAACCTAAACAAAACATAGGTTAAATCTTGTTTAGACAGACGATCAAGTTCAATAGCTGACAATTTTATTTGTAGGAAGAATGAAAGGATGAACTGTTATATAGCCTATCTCTGTTTATTGTTATTATTTAAAAAAATGTACATTTAAAGACATCAAACTTTAAATATAGAAATAATTGAAAAAATAGATTTTTTTAGAATAGAAAATTTGAATAACTCAAAAAAATAAATGGTCTTACATTTGTGTAAATGTTTCATAGCATTTTTTTGGGGGGAATTCTGTTGTACTAAATAATATTTATGCAGTATAATCACGTCCGCTTAATTCGCTCTGGACTATAGTAATATAACCTTAATAAGGTCTGGACTACACCATTGCAAAACCTTGATTCTTCTATTTCATTAGCCATTATGATGTTGATTTACTGGGGCGCTTCAGATCATTATCCTGTTGCATGACCCACTTTTGACCCAGTTTCAGCTGTTAGACAGACGGCTTTACATTTCAGTCAGGTACTTGAGCTACAAAACAAGCTCAAATCATCACCCCTTGGCCATTGTGCCTGGCAGTGGGTATGAGCTTGTTTTTGCTGAAATGCTGTTTGGTTGTCACTTCCATGGTTACAGGTGTATAAAATCAAGCACCTAGGCATGCAGAACGCTGCTACAAAGATTTGTGAAAGAATGGGTCGCTCTCAGGAGCTCAGTGAATTCCAGGGTTGTACCGTGATAAGGTGCCACCTGTGCATTAAGTCCAGTTGTAAAATTTCCTTGCAACTAAATATTCCATAGTCAATGGTTAGTGGAAATGATTGGGAATGACAGCAACTCCACATAAAATCACAGAGTGGGGTCAGCAGATGCTTAGCGCACAAAAGTTACCAACATTGTGCAGAGTCAATAACTACAGACCTCCAAACTTCATGTGGCCTTCAGATTATCTTAAGAACATGGAGAACTTCATGGAATAAGTTTCCATGGCTGAGCAGCTGCAACCAAGCTTTACAGTACATCACCAAGTTCAAATAGTGGAGGGAGGATGTGAGGTTGTTTTTCAGGAGTTGGGCTCGGACTCTTAATTCCAGTGAAAGGGACTATTAATGCTTCAGCATATCAAGACATTCTGGCCAATTTCATGCTCCCAACTTTGTGGAAAGGTGAAGAAAAGAGTTGAAGCTGTTATAACTGCAAAAGGCCAGCATCATATTAAACCCTATGGATTAAGAATTGGATGTTACTCAAGTTCATATGCATATGAATGCAGGCGCGCAAAACCTTAATCCCTTAAGTAAACATTCATGACCTATTGATGGATCGAGGATTACAATCCTGTTTTGTCTCTTGCATGCTTTTCCTAATAATTTCATCATGAATATAATATGCATAATACAGTAGTTACTGAATCATACTTTATCTGCTATGATTTGCATCATTCTCCACCATGGTGTTGTACCCTGTCATTCCAAAGTTTTTTTTTACCCTATAATTTGGTCTGTGCTTTTGTGTTCCTTGTCTTCCAAAATCAAAGAATTTTTATCTGTAACAAACCCTCTTACAGCATGACCTTTTTGCCTTCCAAGCCATACCAAAATATTGACTCTCTGACAACATATTGTATCTACTCTTAAAGTATTGGAACAGCAAGGTCATTTCTTTTGTTTTTGCTACACACTGGTTTGGAGATTAATAAATAAATATGAAACCATAGATTAGAAATTGATTTTTTACATGACAGCTCAGAACAACCCAGAACATAGATGGCAGATCTTTTGATGAGCAAAATTATTGGAACGGGATATTAAAATACAGTGCCTTTCAAAAGTATGCATAACCCTTAAACTTTTCCACATTTAGACACGTTACAACCACAAATGTATTTTATTCTGTACACAGATTCTCCCACCTTGATCTCTGTGGTGTGTCAGTTTAGGTGGATGGCAATGTCTTGGTAGGTTTGCAGTTGTGCTACTTGGAAGATGGATTGGACTTGTCTGGTGTGTTCCTTGGGGTTCATGATGCAGTTTGTTCTTTAATGCTCTCTAACAAACCTCTGAGAGCTTCACAGAACAGCTGTATCTGTATCATACTGTCAGATTAAATTACACACAGATGGACTCTATTTACTAATTAGGTGACTTCTGAAGCCAATTGGTAGCACTGGATTTTAGATAGGGGTATCAGAATAAAAGGGGCTGAATAAAAATGCATGCCGTACTTTTCAGATTGTTATTTGTAAAAGAAGTTAAAGACCATTTCGCATTTTCCTTTCACTTCCCAATTATGTGCCACTTTGTTTCGGTGTATCATATAAAATCCCAATAAAATATGTTTACATTTATGGTTGTAACGTGACAAAATGTGGAAAATTAAGGCTTTATATTTGGTTGCATATGCAAATAAATGCAAATAAATGCAACCTACTGACATCCCCAAACTGTTGCATTGTAAAAATGATGTTGGCATTTGTAAACAACATGTTCATTACATGTTAATTGATTCTTATGCACTACTGTAGCTACTGTAGAGCCTAATTTACTCAAACAGCTGGAACTCAAGTATGGTTTCATTCATTTGCACAAAACCTGAAAGGTAAGAGGTAATAAGACCACAATATGAGTTCTGAAAAATTTAGGGGTGTGGTCACATAATCTGTCTGCGCTTGGTGAACACATAACATTTTGCCTTTTGCACCATTAAGCCCCACCCACTTCAATTTATAATAAGCCTGTTTTAATGAAACAGTTGAAACAAAGGACTGGATGTATAGATTCTCTGTGCTGTAATTTATATATTATTAATATATAAATAAATATTAAATATTATTTAATATTATGATTATAAGACAAAGCCTACTCAAGTGAGTGAGTAAATAAAATTGTTCAAATTACACAGAGATGGACAAATTTCAAGTGTTTAAAATTACTGGTTGCCTGTGTTCATTTTTCTATGAGAAGAGTACTAAGGGAAAAATACTATGAATTTGGCTCATTTGTGCGCCTCTACTTCCTCAACTTTGTTTTTCTCTCTCAGCAATCAGATATGAACATGGTCATAAACAAGTGTATTGAAAAAAGTTGTTTTAAAGTGCAGAAGCCCTTAAAAGAAATGGTATTGGCTTACATTCATTAAAACCATGATGATTTAAACTCCAGGTTACACAAACCGTTTCCCACTAAAATAGTTTGGTGTCTTTTGCTGTCTCTCGTTATGAGACTATTTTTTCCCAGAGCAAGCACAATTAAATCACTATTGATCATGCTGTGCTTAGCCTACGCTAAGGCAGTTTGTAATAACTGAACGTTGCGCTGCTTCTACGCGTGCTCCCCATTCACATTCAATCAATACTCCATTAAAAACTCCTGTTTCCTCCAAGGAACACACGAGTGGACTGCTTACTTTGGGAAAAAGTCATTGGCCTGGCACGTGCCATCTCCAGGCGCGTCCAGACAGCGCAAGGAAAGATTCTGTGACTGAGCAATGGATTGGTCTTGCGGCTCCCAAGGCCATCGATTAGGATTATGACTGTGGCCTTTGTGCGTCAGCTGTGACAAATTAGTTGTTTCGTGGTAAATATAGGGCTAGACACCAAGTTTATAGAGAGTTTTCTTTTTCTGCTGCAGGTATTGTATTAACATTTGATATGAAAAGCACAGGGTGTCTGGACTACGGTTTGCTGGTCAAAAGTGAGAAATCATACAGTATAACAGCTGCCAAACCATGCCATCTAAATGTTGCAACTCTGGTCAGGTCCTATTTTACTAGTTCCTTAATTTTATTAATTTTATTTTTTTTTACAAGTGTGTGTTTTAATGCTACAGTTGAAAAACCACTCAGATAATGCATTTTATCACACAGAACTGAAACTGTTTACTTTATTTCACTCCTCTTCCAAATGCACCATTTTGGTGCCAATGGCAATTATCTACTGTCAAGCCACGCCCCTCCGGAGAACAGCAGAGGTGAGCAACAAGCTGGTCGGGTGTATTAACTTATTTGAGGCTATAACATGGGAATATCTAATTGGCTTGGTAAAGCCCTTGCCCAGAAAATGTACAAAAAACAGGGATTGCTATTTTCTCACATTTTTGTTTATATATACACACACGTACACAATAGAGAATAATGACATGGGGAAAGAAATGTATTCAGTTACACAATGACTGCAAAGATTTTTTCAAAACATCTTTAATTATTGTATGTTTGGATTTGAGGTGGTGAAATGTTTCTGTTCTTTTATAATTATACAAGTGTTGCATCCTAAACTTTTCACACATTGTCAGGTGGCACAGCATCCAGTAAGGTAGGGGCAAATTATTTGCCATACAATAACTCCACCTACGTGTGAACACTCAGTTATGAACTTTAGAAGATACAAACATGTGGATGTCGGGAAGCAAGCAAGCAAAGCAGCGGCGATGAACCTGGTACTACTAAGCAGTGCCAAGCAATAACGATTGTAGACAAAAGTGAAAATAATTGTGAGGTGAAAATGGCAGACAAACATGAATTGTTCAACCATTGCCACAATTTTAAAGAACAAAGACAAGAACATGGAACATGTTAGTTTTATACTGTGTATAACCAGTTGGGTTAGTATCCTAGTACCTAGACAATGTTTGTTGGACTTACAAACAAATTAGACTTATGAACAAGCTTTCAGAATGGAACTTGTTTGTATGTTGGAGATTTACTATATTTGTTTAGGAATGTTACAAATTCAAACAAATCGCAATACAAATCAAATCTGCATCTAGGTATCACGATAATATCATATCAGGTGATCCCAGGAAATTCCCGTTCCTACTGGAGACTGATCCGAATGTCTAAAAATGACTAAAAGTTAATGTTGCATAATAGGACACTTTTAATTAAATTAACCAGGATTTATTTTAGGTCTTGAGCTTGAACATGGAAAGGCGCTTCTGTTCCAACTGTTTTTTTTTTATGTATTACACATTACACATAATGAGTCTGTAATTCTCTTGTTCCCCACATGTTTCTCTTCAATTCAAGGTGGTTAAGGCGAACATGAAGATGCATGAGCTAGTGCATCTTTTTCAGCTCACAGACAACACCATTTAGGGAAAGAAAGTATGCCATCACTTCCACTCAGAAGCACGGCCAATTTTTACTTCCTTGGCTCAGGGGCATAGATGGGATTCAAACTTATAATGCGTGATTGAAGAGGGTGCAAGCACTTTATTGTTGTGCCACTCTGTGTCTCTCATGACTTAGATTGTTCAGCAACAGCAGCAGGTGATACAAGTGTTAAATGCTGGAAGGAATTTTGTGGACTAGCAAACGACATCAAGCATTTTAATGTAATACAAAATGATTTTATATATATATATATATATATATATATATATATATATATATATATATATATCATTATAATTTCCCAAAATAACGTGTCATGAAATCCAACTCATTTAGACTTGCACATCATGCAATACATGATCTCCATCTCTACAGTGAAAGATCATTTAATAACTTGTTAAAACTAGAATAAGATGCATTAAGGGGTCAGGTGGGTCCTTTCAACTTGCAAAATTGAATTTTACAATACGGATAAATTAGTGAGAAGCCATTTGTCAACCATTTACATGCTGCCTAATAGATTATTAATATCTCCTGAATATGGAATCAGCAGCAGTGAGTAAAAAAAAAAGAAAGGATATGAGCAGGTCATTTGCATTGTCTCATGTTAAGGTGAAGAAATGAAATGTCTTTTGTAAAAAAAAAAAAGTTTAACTTTATCTTTCTTACAGGTGTCCTCTACAGGCAGTGTGTGTGAGTGTGTGTGAGTGAGAGAGAGAGAGGATAATGTTGAACCATGTACATTATATGAACATTTCCTCAAGCCACTTTATTAACTCAACGATATTACTTCCTGACAGGAAGAAAAGGTGCCGAGTCTGTGATGATGAAGAGGGAGCAAATACTCAAGGCACAGGAAAGGAACAGAAATGGACTCATAACTAAAAGGTTGTGAGGTGAAGCTGAAAAAGGGAGAGTTGGGATAGCAGGTTTGGCAGACTCACTCGTCAAAACCAAATATAACCTTTCCCTTCGTGGTTCTTCCTTTAACCCTATACATTCTTTTCAGTGCAAAAATGGCTCGTTTTAATATTTAATTTCTTTCTTTTTTAAAGCATATCAGAAATTATTATTGCGTAGCTTAGTTTTACTACTGGATATCAAAACTCATTTGAAAGATTTGTTCAGTATACTGTATAATGTATATCATGTATTTTGCTATTTTCTTCCATCTATTAAAGATGCAGGGGGATCTCCAAGCTTTTATGTATTTATCTTATTATTTAATATTGTTTTTAAGGAGCAAAGCACAACTGGGTGTGTTGTTATAGAAAAAAAATAAATCTATGATTTGAGTGGTGCAATGCAACATAATGCAAAGTGTGCGCTTTAAAAAAGACCAATCATGCAAGATTTACTTTTTGATCATTTTGGACAGTCACATCGGTTTTCATTAAGTGTGTGTCTACAGTGTGTGTCTACAGTGAAAAACAACAAAAAATAACACAGGATAAAAACACATCCCTCCCACTTTTCTTTTGGAAATTCCTTTTTTTTTTGTTCTGCTTTGGCCATCTTTAAACACTATATTCATAAAAATCTAAACGGTGCTGAGACTTTTTTTCTTAGTGAAGCTAAAAAATCTTGCCCGACACATGTGTAAACATTTCACATCTGCCTGCTTTCTCCATGAGGAATAAGCTTTCTTAGCTGGTTTTGCAAAAATATTAAAGCTCAAGTGAGGATCCTAAAGCTGTAATGTTCACCATTTTAAAATTATTGCTTGTAATGAATGTATTGAATTTAGGCGCAATGTGAGGCTGTAGCTTGTATTGGCTTTTAGCGTGTGGATACAAGAGAACAATTATGCGGACATGTACTCAGTTTCACCTGCTTAGCCACTTACTGACTCACTCATTCTCTATACGGCTTCCCCTGTACATGGTTGTGGGAGGCCTGGAGCCTGTCCCAGCGGAATGTACACCCTAGATGGGGCCAAGATCCATTGCAGGGCACAAGCACACACACTATGTGCAAGTTGGAAATGGTAATTGACCTAATCTGCATGTCTTTGGACTGTGGGAGAAAACCCACCAAGCACAAGCAAACTCCATGCAGGTCGGGTCGAACCCCTCAACAGTGCTAACCACTATGACACCATGCTGCCCTGTTTAGAATGTCAAATTAATGAAATTAATTAAAAATCAATTAAAAAAATATTTATATATTTTGCATTTTATGTTTGGCGGAGGAAAAAAAGAAAAAAAAAGCTGCGAAAGCTGCAAAAGTTGAAACTGCCATATAATGTCCTTTTTAAAGTGTGTGTCCTAAAGTGTTTTATTTCTCTTACACCAAGTCAAATTTTCATTCACTTTCAGTTATATTTACAGACAGCTCTTGTTTTTCACTTGTTATAGCTTTTACAAACAGTCGCTCCCACACCAGCCTGTTTTTTCCCTCTCTTTTGAGCTTCATAAGAAAGAAAAAAAATGCACTGCTTGTCATGTAACTGAGGAATTCTTTCTGCAAGTTTTCCCTTTGTCAAAAACTTCCTGAGCCTTACAAAAAATAAACTATTAAAGAATGCTTCACCGAATCAATAATTATATTTACCTTCTTTAAAATAGAAGCACACTTTAAAATGGTTTATTGTTGGTCTTAGGATACAGTATGTGTAGCATCGTCCAGATGCTAGTATCAGCTGTTATTATGGAACCAGCAATATATTAGAAGAAGAACAATAATATTAAATTGATTCAATTATTGTTGGCATTATTGTCAAAGCCACTATTATAGAAAAAAGTTACTCATCGCAAGGTTGGTGGTTTGAGCCCCGTCTCCGCCAGGTTGTTGCTTTTGGGCCCTCGAGCGAGGCCCTTAAACCTGTCTGCTCCAATGGCTGACCCTGCACTGTTACCCCAGCCTACTAACAAGATGCTGGGATATGCAAAGAATTTCACTGTGCAGTAACGTATATGTGACGAATAAATGCTGAACTTAACAATTAGTATTCTGTGTTTAATTAAAATAAAAAAATAATTACGGTTTGGTTTTGGTCCGTCTATAAATAGTCTATAAAACATGCATACGTACAGCACGTATAACAAAGGTTAACGTTATGATGCGTCTGGAGATCATCATTCTGAGTCGGCAATGCAGGTTCACTCAGAGACCCTCTTGCCGAGGAAAGCTAGTCTTAACGTGATTGGAATGTCACCTATTTCGCTTTGGGCTTATCGGCAGTGGTAATGAAAGTCTTACTCTGTGAGATAGGGTCGTCTTATCTCCGTCAGATTGTTGATGCATGTGGGAGGGGAAAATACGCTCCAATACGTGGTCCTGAGGGGCAAATGAACCATGCCGAGGTGTGTGTCAAATCTGAGTGTGTAACAAGCTTGTGCCTCGCAGCAGGATCCCGCTTTCATTCTTCAACCTTAATTATTGAAATTATTACAACTTACATAGATGTTATGCCTTAGTGTTATTTTAAATAAAGGAATGCTCCGGAAAAATAAGCCTACTACCTTTAAATCTTTAACTTGGAAAGGTTGAATATGAATTTTGAATATTTCTCCCTATATATATGTGTCATTTCTAATATGTGTTATGTGTAGTTTCCAATAACCATGGAAGACACCAATCAGTAAACTCCATTTTGGCACCTTGCGGTAGTACTACAATATATTCTTGAAACCTGATACAGCCGAAAAGTCCTCAGGCAGTATTTTTTTCCCCGTGCTTTGCCCCAGCTTGAACCTGCCTGAAAGCTTTGGAGTGTTGGGAATGGTTTATCCTGGAGGCAGTGTTATGAGAACTGTGGAATCCTCACCAATTTGGTTCTTGTTGATATATTCGGGCATATAGTAGTGTGACATCGTATGCCTTAGAAAGAGAGTCAACGCTGCAAATTGCACGACACTCTTAACACTTTGAGAAACTTTCTGGCACGTTTAGTGAAGTCACCCACACACTTATGCTTCTCGAATCACAAAATAATAACAGGCTTGTTTTGATTCCGTGACTTGCGCCTGAGTCACGGCTAAGTTTGAATGAGTGGTGGGCTGCCTAATAGATGGCTCTCTGGAGTAAAGAGAAAGGACTGTGTGTGTGTGTGTGTGTGTGTGAGTGTGTGAGAACCGGTTCTTTCTCCTCTGCAGGTGCCAATTAGCTTTGGAGCTGACAGGACAAGTCTGACTCAGGTGGTGGCTAAGATGTAGCTACGGTGGCTTTGCTTTCTTCACCTGTCCCTCACTTCATGTGGGCAGCCAGCCATCTCATTACAGCAAACAGACTGCAGCCTCAAGTCTCCCTCACACTCAAGCTTCACGTTCATCTTTGTAGCCTGTATTGTTGGACACTTGCTTCTGTTTTTCCTGTTTACCTCAAACGTCCTAAAAATCAGACGTGCTTGCTTTAATCCATTTCAAGCATTTCCAAAACTTTCTGTTTGTCTCCATATATTCCTGTTACATGTGACAGTCACAAATGAGTTCCCGATATTTGTTCATTCAGAATCAGGAGTGTAGACGTATAACAGGTTAGAATAGCCGAGGGACCACATTGTAGACACACGATCAAGCGTTTTTGTTTGTTTGCGCCTCTTATCAACTAATGTTAGCATATTGCTAGCTAGGTGTTTATCTACTTCTGAAGTAAGTCGAGGCAAATAAATGTCAGTTTCTCAGCTGTAGCCAAATAAAAGTGACTCGAAGCAAAACACTCAACCATTACTTGTACAAATTGTTGTTTCGAAGTGATATCCTGAAAATCCTTGCTAACACTAAGTTTGCATGTTAGCTAACTCTGGGCAAACTCTATGTTTTGTCTATATGGTACAGTGTACCATGGATCTAACCTATAAAATGGTATAATATAAACTATAAACAACTAATCCTCACAAATGCTCCTCTACATACCATTATGCTACAGAGGCACATTAGTGTAAATCACGCTATCAAACCGATGACACAGCACACTCAATCATACACTACAGGTACTTTTAAAGCGCCTTCAAACTACACTGCATGTTTTTGGAAGGAGGAACCAGAGCAAATCCACCGAGCAGATGGAGAACTCCACAAACACAAGCAAACTGGAGATTTGAACCCTCAACCCTGGAGATATGAAACAACCCTGCAATCCATCGCAACAACAAAACCAAAACAAACTGGGAAACAGATCGACATTGGGCCAAACCCCTTAAACTCTCCAAACCCTCCTTGAGAACAACCGTAGGTTTTCTGAAGTTCTGGTTTTCTCTATCTTAGCCGGACCTACTGGACTCCACCTAAGCCCTGGATAATCCATAAATGGGCAAATAGGTCGAGAAAACGGAGCTCAGCTGTTGGTTGGAACATACCTACCTCAGCTACTTGCAAGGTAGCTAGCATAGCTTCAGCTGAGCCAAAATGTTATGATGTCTAACACTACTTTGAAATTGATTGAACTCCATCATGCATTGTCCTGTGCCAATTCCTACATTTCTTGCATTAAGCTAAATTGCATTAGCAATTCGTCTGTCATTCAACCAAGCCATGTCCCTGATCATGCATCATTTTATAGCTTAATAGAATTTTAACTGATGAGTTATACCCTAATAGTTGTCATTAATCTGAAATGTAGCTACGCAATCCAAAGACTTTTTGTTTTTTCTTTTACCAAGCTGCAAACATGTTTATTTCTGTTGGAAAGATGGGCATTTTAACATTGGGGTCCATGGGGACTGATTTCTTTTTGCTGCCAGTTCGTAGTGGTCAATTAAGGAACCACATGATTTGGAATTTGACTTATTTTTCATTTGGACTCCTTCGCCCCATGGTCAAAACATAAATGAGGAAAGGTTAGATCCGTTTTAAGCGTTAAGTGCTTGTTGCTTTTCAGCTGCAGTGGCTTCTCATTAAATGGAGTGCATTGGGACATTTGTTGTGCATGGGAATAATTGTTTGAGATTTGTGTAATAAGATATGAAGTACTTGTTGATGTGGGAAGCCGAGCAGAACAATCAGACCATTGTATGCATAACAAAAAAAAAAAATATGTTAAAGTCCTCGTAAAACTGCACCTCAGTCTAGCCCTTATCCATGTGTGATTTGTTTAAAATGTGGAGAAATGCTTCGTGTTTCTTAGTAGAATTGCAAGCAACCTAGGCAGGCGAGGTATTACAGCAGCAGCATACACATCGATCATCAAGTGACAGAGAAGCGGTTTAACTTCATTACTATGTAAGACTGTGGTAACTATATACGAACGCACCATTTTTTCATTTGTGCTCAGGGCCTTTTTGAAATATTAATAGCCATAACGCTGTCATTTTGTGGCATCAGGTGTTGTCCGAGTAACTGAGACGGTTAGCTTTCTGCCTGGATGACTGTCTGTCGAACTCATCCAAACTCTGACATGTTGAACTCCCTGAGGGAGGAAAGCTCATGGGAACGAATCGTTCTCAGGAAACAATATGAGCAAGAAAGGGAATCCGAGAGGAAGCAAGCAGAGGGCACTTATTCAGTAAATAAAACATGAAGTCTTGTATCAAATTACGAACTTGAAACCGGAACAATTAATGCAACACTAAATAAATTTCAATGTGTTATACATCACACACATTAACATTACACTCTCTTCAACTGTACATATCAATATTTCATATTGAACCCATTTTTTGTATGATTCATTTCCAGCCCTATAGTTTATGGAGTATTCGTTTATACATATATTAGGCAGTGCTTTATTGATTCCTCATTGCTCTAATCTTATATTAACCCAACAACAATACAGATTCCTTTTTCCATATCATTACCCAAAAGCTCCCGATTTATCACAGTCATGGATTTGCCATAAGCACAGTCCTAAAGCTGACTTTATTGAGTAAGAAGCAGCAATACTTAGTTTAACCAGTCAACCTTTCAGAAATGATGAAAAGATCTTTCTTGTTCGCAGAGATAGAAACAAAAAGCCTTTCCCTCATGCGAGATACTGAAGCTAGCTTTCATCCCTAATTGGCTCCTATATTGCAGGCTGTGTGATCTAGCCGTCTTTGTGATCAGTATGGATAGTGTCTCTGTAGCTTCACAGGGGTCCGCTAAGGTAATCCCTCTGTGTGAGAATAGCCAGTGCTGTTTGATATCTGTCTCTTGCCTGAAGAGCCTAGAGCTGTCCATGAGTTCAACCTGCAGAACTTGAAGAACTAACACAGTCACAAAGTTGCACATGGGGTTGAAAGATTTTTGGTTGAGGGATGGGCAAGGTTAATGGTGGTAGGTTTTCTTGTGATTAAATGCAAATAAATCGCATTTATAGAATTACCATTTCCCAAAACCGTCCTTAAAGAGTGAACAGGAAATCTTATAAGGTGCTTTCCATTTCAGGGATGGTCACCTTTTCTATAAATTCCCACAATGCCGTTGCCAATTTATGAGTGAAAATGATTCCTCATGCTCCCAGAACCACTTCGCTATTTGAGTATAACTTGGAAGGCGACACAGTAGCTTAGTGTTTAGCACTGTCGCCTTGCACCTCCAGGTTCTGGGTTCTATTCCTGCCTCCATTCTGTGTGCATGGAGTTTGCATGTTCTCACAGTGCTTGGTGGGCTTCCTTCAGGTACTCCGGTTTCCTCCCATAGTCCAAAGACATTTGGCTAATTGGCATTCCCAAAAGTGACATGTGTGTATGTGTGCCCTGGAATAAATTGGCACCTTGTCCATGGTGTACCCCGTCTTGTGTCGTAAGTCCCTTGTGATATAGGCTCCAGACTCCTCGTGAACATGTACAGTATACAGAATAAAGCAGTATAGATGAGTGAGAATAATATGCCCTCAGGGAAGAAAAACTCCATAGATAATATACCTTGGTTATTCAGTACATTCAGGTTGTCACCTGACTTTGTGTTATTGCCACATAACATTTTTGAGCCTAGACCTGATCAACTGAAGTACTGTGACACCAGATCATAACACTGCCTCCAGAGGCTTATACAGTGGGCACTATGCATGATGGGTTCATCGTTACCACGTTCATCGTTTAATGCGTTACTCTTCTAACGTGCCCATTGCTCTGGAATGGGGTCAGTCTGGACTCATTAGAACAGATGACCTTTTTCAATGGCTCCAAAGTCCAATCTTTCTGCTCTCCAGCAAACAAAAGCCTTTTTTATGGCCTGACAGCTGTTTAGTCCCAGTGGTGTGTGTGGAAATGCTACGTTTACTTAACCATAGCTCTGAATTATACTGTTGATTATTTCATGATACAACTTCACCAAGCATTTATGTAAATCCCTGATCACCAATGTTGGGTATAACATGTTACAAAGTAACGCGTTAGTATTATTTTTTTGATATAACGAGTAATCTAAGTATCTATGTCCGCCATTTAAGTACAAAGTTATTTAGTTACTTATTCAAAAATGTAATCCTTTATTCTGACAATTTATGCAATCCATGAGCCAGACAGCAGTCATTCCTAATCCGTTATTGTGTGTGTGTGTGTGTGTGTGTGTGTGTGTGTGAAAGTCGTCCTACAAGCTCCGCCCCCGATAACCCACCCCCCTCTGTTATTCCTGTTGTTATACCCCTTTCTCACCTATGTGGTTTGACTATGAGATGAAAAGATGGAAATCTAATCACAGCGCCAAAACTCGCGGTGAATCATGATGAACCGTACTTACGGCCACCGCGTGAAACCGCGTAGGTGAGATCGGGGAATTAGTAGTTAACAGATTATGGGCCAAACTTCGCCGAGTGATGATGGTAGAATAATTATAAAGGTCTTGACTAAAAAAACATGCATGAGGAATCACAAAGGAGTTTTCATTTTCTGCAATGGAAAAGTACTCGAACTAGTTACTTTTATCAGAAAGTAACGCTGTAGTGTAACTGATTACTTTTTAAAGACAGTAATTTGTAATGTAATTAGTTACTTTAAAAAGTAACATCCCCCAACACTGCTGATCACAGTTATTCATGTTTTATTTTCCGATTCAGCACTATTCCTTCTCAGATTTTCCAAATTTAGTTATTCTAATGATTTCTGTCCATGATGCAGGTCAATAAGTTGATCCAATAATTTTGACTGACATGGCATAAGACCAACTTCAGACTTTCATTTTTCAGCTGAAGGACTAGCTTTACTGTAAACCTGTTGGTAGTTGGCAACTAGAAACCGGAAGTATGAGTTTTTGAGTAGCCTAACTCATACTATTTATTAGCAATTATTATTTTTTTTTAGTTATTGCAAATCATATAAATTCTTGCTGGTCTTTCGGCTGCTTCCGGCAATGGGTCGCTACAGCAGACAATCCGGTCCGCACACACAAGCTTGGCACAGGTTTTACACCAGATGCCCTTCCTGACACAACCCTCCCATTTTATCTGGGCTTGGAACAGGCACTTCATCCAGTTGTTGGGAAACGAACCCGGGCCTTTCGCATGGCAGGCGAAACACCTACCACTGAGCCACCAGTGCCCTATTGACCTGATGACGTTAGACACAAAATCGCTAGTCTGAAAGATTTTAAGTTGGTGGAACTTTAAGGTGACAGTTACTGTTACTTACTGTAAGTACTTACAGATACTTAAAATATCAAATTTGTTCAGCTAACTTGAAAAGTGTCATTTCTACAAACTCATAAATAACAAAAGGTTCTAAATACTCATCAAGGTCTATTAATTTAAACTAATAGTAATTATTTAAGTTAACAGTACTCAATATGTTTCGTTACTTTGAGCATTAGGGTTTACAGTGTTTATTAAAACTCTACAGCTTTTTATAGACAAGATTCCATTAAGCTTTATTCATTCTAGTGACTATATTGTGTTGTGAAAACTTCTTTAATTTTCCATATTTTATAGGAACCTTCAACATTAATGATGCTTTTAGACAGAAACATGTAAAATGTATCAGATGCTTTGTGTTTTATGCACTTGGATGTAGTTATGAAGAAATTGCTTCATGCAAAGCAGAAAAGTGGCATAGTATTATCTCATGCTTAAAAAAGGTGTCCTTCAGGCATTTTTTTTTTTTTTAATAAGTGAAGGTTCTTTGTTTCCTGAAGTGGTATTACTTCAAACTCTTTCAAATAAGTACAAAGCAAAGGGTTTCTACGTTTTTAAAATGAACATTTATTTATTTATTTAGTTAGTTTAAAAAGTAGGCAATTATTAATAACATGCAGACGCACAAAATGAAAGCCTCCATGTCTGCATCTGCACTCCTAAGCAAAGCCTTTAGCAGGTGTGCCCTTATTTCTAATCAGGACGCTCACCCTTGCTGTGTAGTAGTTAGAATCCAAATTTCATGCAAGGTTATTGAGTCTCTAGTGATTTTGTCAACATGTCTGAGCATGAATATAAAGCACCTGTAGACTCTGAGTCAACACCTTTCTTCATAAATGGAGACCCTGGGCTTTGTTTGATAACCAAAATGGCCAGATCGAGAAAGGAAGCAAAGCTTGCGAGTGGGCAAACACAATTTAGAATGGAATCTGAAAATGCAATTTTGCACAGGTGCAGAATGTTTTGTGTGTCTGTGTGCGTGTGTATTCAATGGCTGGTTTGTTTTCCTCAGTGCTGAAATGGGTTTTTGTTGGGAGTTTTGCTTGGTAGGGTCCTTCTGGTACTAAGGAGAATTCCAAAGATTCTCACTCACTCATCTTCTACACCGCTTTATCCTGTATTCAGGGTTGCGGGGACCTGGAGCCTATCCCAAGAGACTTAGGGCAGGGGGAGGGTACTCCCTGGACAGGGTGCCAATCCCTCGCAGGGCACACACACCCATTCACAGACTATGGGCAATTTGGGAACTCCAATTAGCTTAACCTGCATATCTTTGAACTGTGGGAGGAAACCGGAGTACCCAGAGGAAACCCACCAAGCACATGCAAACTCCATGCACACAGAGACGGGAATCGAGTCTGACCGGGAATCAAACCTGGACCCTGGAGGAGCAAAGGCGACAGTGCTAACCACTACACCACCGTGCCGCCCCAAAGATTCTCATTGTTCAATAAAACAGATGACTCAGGTGATGGAAGTCAGATTTGCAGCTGTCGCATGCTGAACAATCTGGTTTGGTTTCTCTAAGTTACTTAACATAACGATTACTGTTTTTTGAAGGTACAGTGAGAATAGCACTTTTTCACATTCTACCACTTTTTCCTGATACATTTGACATGCAATGGAAATTGACTAAAATGATTATAGTTTCCTCTATTTACCAGCTACTGTAGTTCTAGCCTATCTGCAGAGGTGGGTAGTAACGAGTTACATTTACTCTGTTATTGTACATTTACTTGATTTACATTTATAGTGTGTGTCTGTTTTGACAGAAAGAGAAGACACCGCAGTATGAAGCTGTTCTTTTACACGAATATATAATTATTATAATTTCTAAAATAAATAAATAAACAAATCAGACATTGCGATTGAAAAACTTACTCAGTACTTGAATAGTCTTTTCAATTCTTACTTGAGGAATATTTTGGACGACTACTTTTTACTTCTACTTGAGTAATATTATTTTGAAGTACAGCTGCTCTTACTTGAGTAAATTTTTTGCCTACTCTACCCACCTCTGCCTATCTGGCTAAAGAGTTGTGTCATTTAACTGATAAACTACACATAGTGGAAAAACTAGCTGTGTAACAAAAGTTTATGATTAAGATTCAATTATTATTATTTTTTTTTTCACATTTCCCAGATAGGAAGCTGGGGTCAGAGCATAGGATCATCCAGGATACAGCGCCTCTGGAGAAGATAGGATTAAGGACCAGGCTCAAGGGCTCAACAATGAGAGCTTGGTGGCTTGAACCCCCAACCTTCCGATCAGTAACCCAGAGCCTTAACTGTTTGAGTCCACTGCTCTAGTGATATTCATTTTCTGGAGCCATGGTCTGGGCCATCTCCAGACCTAAACCTAATAGCAAACTGTTGGGCAACGGTGAAGAAGGCAGTATCAGTCTTCTGTACATGGTCTTCTGTACATGATCATTGAATTCATTAGAATCAGGGATTGAGCGAGTATACTGGTACAGGTACTGTACTATAATATGTGTTATTAAAATTGTATTTAATGTATTACAAGTAAAATTGTAAATTAGTAAACGTACTGTAATAGGGTACTGCAGACATCTTTTTGACTCCAGCAGGTTCTGAAGAATGAAAGACTTCATACTAAATATCGATTGTTGTACAGTAATTTCATTGCATAAAATAAGAAAAAAAAAATCATAATATCATGATTGCCATTATTAAAAAAAAATAAAAAAATTAATAATAATAATAATAATAATAATAATAATGAGAATGTCATTAAAACATTTAATTTAATTTTTCTCTCAATACTTTGCCACTTATAGTCAGTGAGTGATTATTAAGCTTCGTGCATATCCACAAAACCCATTTATCTAAATTATGAATATATTATGAGTCTAAAGAACAAGAAGTTTTGGAGTTCGTCTTCCAACCAAAAATCTTTCCTCCTCATTATACTTTCTAAAAATGCTCTGTGAGCTCAATCAGTGTAAACTCTAATTTTGTGAGCCCTGATACGGTTTAGTGTTCCACCAGCTTTCTAGCCATTTTTAGCTATGAAATGGAGTGTGTTAGATGAGCTGAGGGGATAGATGAGTTGCTGAAGGCAGTTGAGTGATCAAAAACAGGGAGTGGAAACTAGAATAGTAACAAAAACAATGTCTGACAACACTAATAACACTTCTTTTCTACTATATATTGTGTTTTATCTTGCTTTACTAATGCAATGAATTAGTGGGAATGCGATGTTCACAATAGTGGCTTTATGAAGCTTTGTGTGATTTTGATACCAGGGGGGAAAAAAAAATGTCCCAGAACAAAAGGTGGCTTGTCGCACTTGCTGGCAGCCATGACAGCTGCAGCACATCTGGGTGGCTCCCATTCGGTCCAAGATATCAGGGCTGTCAGAAAGTGCCTAAAATACCACCTGGAGAAGAGGCGTTTATGAGTTGGTAGCTTGTAAATATGGTCATTTTGACTGGGTGTATTTGGTATCATTGTTCATGCATTCAGGCAGTGGATCTGATCCGGCTAAATGAAGAGCATAATTACAATGAAGGCAATATGTGCTGGAGGCTGAGCACTAGGGGAGTAGCATGGTCTCACATACCAAAATGATCTTCAACTGTTCGTGGAGACCTGATCATCACATTAATGTTTATTGGTGCTTTTTAAAGATGATAATATCTATCTATCTATCTATCTATCTATCTATCTATCTATCTATCTATATACAGTAGATAGATAGATAGATAGATACAGTAGTGTATATATATATATATATATATATATATAAACTCGTCCCTTTTTCAGGACTGTGTATTTCAACAATAATGTTGTAAAAATCCAAATAACTTTACAGATCTTCATTGTAAA
>JAQMYJ010000036.1:3448912-3460888 GCA_030014305.1 Clarias laeviceps | reverse complement strand
ATCTCCACATCATTGCATTCAGTTTTTATTCACAATTTGTTTAGTGTCCCAACTTTTTTGGAATCCGGTTTGTAAATTATACCTATTTGTGTTAGTCACATGGTAAATCTAAGATGTGTCACATCCTTTGTAAGTCAGAGTCTATAGGTGCATAGAGTGAGTTTAAAGATTTTAAACTCAAAGTAACTTAAACTAAAGTTCAAATGTTCACCTTACAGAGATGTCTGTTTTCTTTCTATTGCTGAAAGACATCATCTCACGTCCTATTCAGTGTAATTCAGCCATTAAAAACACTGGATGAACTCTATCTACATGGCTACATACAGTAAGAGGTTGAGGTTGAAATGCATCATTGTCAGATATCATACCCATTTTTGGTAAGTGTGCCAGCTTTCAGTTCCTCAGATGGGTGACCCACACACCCAGCTTCACCTTAAGTTTATTCTCTGCACCGATCACGTGCTGGATGTCTTCATCCTCTCCTTGAAGCTGAAGGTTCACCTTGTTCAGTTTTTTTATCAGCTCAGATAAAGAATGTGACACAAGGTTACGCTGCAGGCAACAGTGTCCTAAATTTCAGTCCAATCCTATTTCCTTGTATGTGACACAGATCTGACTTTTTCATCACTTTTTTCATGTTTGTTGGCGCCAGACGGGTTTGTCTGAGTATTTCTGAAACTGCTGACCTACCGGGATTTTAATGCACAACCATCTCTAGGGTATACAGAGAGTCATCTGAAAGAGAGAAATTATCCAGTGAGTGGCGGTTCTCGGGGCAAGGATGCCTTGTTTATGCCAGAGGTCAGAGGAGAATGGCCAGACTAGTCCAAACCGACAGAAAGGCAACAGTAACTCAAATAACATCTTGTTACAACTGAGGTATGCCTATGAGCATCTCTGACCACAGAACATTTTGAAGGTTGAAGCAGATGGATGGATCCATCCTGCCTTGTATCATTGATTCAGCCTGGTGGTGTTGGTGTAATGGTGTGGGGGAGATTATCTTGGTACACTTTTAGACCAGTTTAAATGCCACAGCCTTCCTGAGTATTGTTACTGACCATGTCCATCTCTTTAAAATCATCTCAAATTGGTTTCTTGAACATGACAATGAGGCCACTGTACTCAAATAGCCTCCTCAGTCCAATAGAGAACCCTTAGGATGTGGTGGAATGAGAGATTCGCCTCATGGATGTGCAGCCGGCAAATCTGCAGCATCCGCCCGATGCTGTCATGTCAAAATCATTAAGGAATGTTTTTAGCATCTTGTTTAATCTACAGTATGGCATGGAGAATTCAGAAGGCGGTTCTGGAGGCAAAAAGGGGTCCAATCCACAGAAATTAACAGCTCATTCACATTGTCACACAGTATATAATGAATGCTCCACATAATTTAAACCTAATAATAAATAAAATAACTTGACAAGCCATTGTCAAGTAACATGACAATCCATTGTGTTTTCTATTCTTATCAGCTTCAAGATAGATGTAAAACCGAAAAAGGTCAGGAGCGTATGTTTATAGCTGCTATAACACAAATTTAGAGCACATTGCACAACATGTAACTAGTGTAACTAAACTGATTTCAGACACGTTATTTAATAGTGAATTAAAAACATACTTGACAAATTGCTGATGGATAAACATGACAGGAGGCACTGCAATTTGAAATCAATCAAGTTCTGGGCCGATAAAATTAACTCTTGCATCAGATGTTAATTATTTTCCATTAATATCAGGACTCCATGTGTTTTCTATCTTGAATGCCATTTACATGAAGCAACATAAAAAAAGTGACAAGCAACATGCACAACAAACAATTAACTTTAAGGTATGGTTCAGCTCCCTGGACCACAGTTATGCTTGAAAGTGGATTTCACACTCAACCGTGCGTACTGATCTCTCACTGAAAGCAATTTCAAGTCTAGAAAAAAAAATAAAATTAGCCAGCAGAAAAAAAATGGCCAGCACAATTATAGGTGTGGATATCTATAGATGTGCTTGGAAAATCGATTGTGGAAAAAACAAAACAACAAAAAAACCTTGCTTTAGCCATACAAGTGGAAATATATTTGTTTATTGTTTTTAATAAGCATTAATTTTTTTTATTGCTCAACTCTACTTTGGACAGTTACTTCTGTTTGCAAGTCTGTCAGAACCTGTAGCTCTGTGAGTGCAATTGTATCAAATGGGATAAACGCATCTTGCTTCAGCAGGTTTTAGACTCATAAAGTGGCAAAAATTGACAGAAAAGATGCACACACTGATTTCCATGCAAATAAATGCAGTATTTTTGCTTTAAAAAATAATATATGTATAAATAAACCAAACAGCCTTATAGTGTATCATATAAGTAAAGGTTAGTACAAGGGCCATTCAAGTCAAACCGGGGTGAAATTTCTTGTGAACGGAGGAATAAAACCGATTGACATTTACAAAAGAATTGAAGCACTGTATGGTGATGAGACTCATTGATAATCCCAACTGAGGTGCCTCGGTACTGCAGTTCATTCAGCAAGTGAAACGCCTGATCCTTGAAAATATATGGTTAACTCGTCACCAATTTGTAAAAGAAACGCATCTGTCTGTGGGAACTGTACACACAATCATTCACCAACACAGCAACTTGGCTCCATTCCTACTAGTTTGGCCTGTTAAAGGAGTTCCTGGGAGACCAGTGTTTTGAGCAGACAGTCTGATCAAGGCACCGGCAATACTGAGAAAACTTTCTATCTTTATCGTATCGAAGTATCTTCTTGCTGTTACTTGTTCTGTTATTCTGCTGTTCTGTTATAAAGTCTCGGTTTGCCTTGATAAAAATTTTACGTTTACCTGACACAAACATTTCTCTGCCCCTTACATGACAACAAAATATTAAGAGAATAAATCCAAATGAACATCAAAAGAGATTTTTCCGTCATCAGTCAATAGATGAAAAATGTATTGAGATCAAATAAAAGCAAGGCAAAAGCAGGAATTCCAGAGAAGACTGGAGGAGTTAAAAGTGTTCCATGATCACCAGATGGTGAGAAGCTTTCGTGTTTTGTGTTGAAGCTGACCCTTTCTGCTCATGATTCTGCGCTCTCCCTCAGCTGCATGCCCCGGCCAAGACCCTTCACTCCCGCAGCCCAAGGAAGAGTCCCGGTCCGCCCGCCGCCGCGCCCTACTGCCGACCCCCCCGCTTCACCACCTGGCCAACTGCGACCACCACCACTCTCTACTCCGACACCGCTGGCCTCTGCACCTGGAAATGTTGTCGCACAATTCTTTTGCACTCCCACCTTCCCTTTCCCCCTCATTCAAGACAATAAAAGCCTCCTGAACCACCGTCTGCTGCCGGTTGCTCCATCCAGACTAGCATGCAATTAAATATCAACGCCGGGGAACAATTGTAGCATGTTCCTGAATTGTGCTTTCATTATTGCCAGCAGTCGTGGGGGGCATTTATTATTCTGCACCACACACACACACAGGACAAATTAAATGAAGAGGTGTGCCAGAGCAGTCAGAGCCAAATACATGCTTGCCAAATGCTTTTCTGATGCTGATGTTCTTTTATAATCTGCTTACAGTTTCATAATGAGGCCTCATCAGCCGTTCAGTCTTAAACACTCTCCTTCCCTCTGGCAGATGTTTTTAATATTTTTTTTTTATCTGTGTTGATTGAAACGTTAGCAGTACACACAAGATGATTGCATATTCATGGAGAATGATTACGGGTGACTGCCGAGGATCGAAATGACCTCGTGTTTTAAAAAGTAATCACAAGGCAACAGTGCAACCAATCAGCAAAAAAAAAAAAAAAAAACATCAGCAACTGTAATTTTTCTAATATAAGCACCATTAATATTCTAATATTATTTTGCCCATGTGTAGACATAATAACTGTCTATTGTAATGTAATTAATTCTATTCAAACCTTTGGATGAAGTTTAGTTTGTTGATAGCAAACTAGCAAAAACCACATGATTTTACTGAACTTTTTATGTAGTGAAAAAAAAAGTCAAGACTAGGTAAATAATACACTCTTCTGAACTTGTATGTTTCTCTTTTGCATATGCAATGTAAATTCTAAGTGAAGTAGAAGGTAAAGCACATGCTTTAAACACGTTTAAAGTAATATGGACGTTCAAGTTAAACTGGGACTTTGAATGAAGACCAATAGCCTTCAAGCACAGTACAGTGATGAGACTCTTAGCCGCAGTTTAACATTTGAACAAACGTTTTAAAGAAGGCCGTATGTTTGCACCATTATTATTATTTATTATTAATGATGACAGAATGTTAATATTACATTATAAAAATAATCTGTAAATCATCTACAAATACTCTGCATTAAATCAATTAATCATTAACATTACACAAAATATCAATCTGCACATAATATGCACAATATTAAATATGTAGGAGTGACAGCACGCATCTTTAAAAAAGAAAAAAAACTCACTCACTCGTCATCTATACTGCTTTATCCTGTATTCAGGGTTGCAGGGACCTGGAGCCTATCCAAGGAGACTTAGGGCACAAGGCAGGGTACATCCTGGACAGGGTGCCAATCCATCACAGGGCACACACACATACACTCACGCACACACTACAGCGAATTTGGGAACGCCAATTAGCCTAATCTGCATCTCTTTGGACTATGGGAGGAAACGGGAGTTTATAGTAATTTAATTTAATAGTAATGAAATTTAATAGTATACATTGTGTATATGATGATCTTTAATGTAATCAGTACATGTCTGTCTGTTTGTCTGTACGGCAGAACTCTCTTTCTACTGTAAATACACTCACTGTTCGGTAATCAGAGAATCACAGATGAGAAATCATAAAAGTAGATCAGATAAAGATGCATTTTTGTCTTTAACTTGTCTTAAGACGCTTTTTTTTGTCTTAAAGACTCCACTGTTAAAATTCACTTATAACACTTCAGTGAAAATATGAACTAATCGCAGTAAGAATACTCAGTTTAGCTTTTCTAATTGTTATCTATTGGTGTTTCCATTAATATCAATATAATAATTGGTGTTGTTTAATGTAGATTATTAAATCCGCCACATTAATATTCAGAACATGGCTTTTACTCAACATTTTGATTTCACTTATGGTGCAGGTTAAACTTCAGGCAGAGATCTAAGTACTGCAAAAGTACCATTAAATTCTGTCCTGCCAGTTTTGCATGATGCTGTGACAAATTCTGGCTGGACAGACATACAGACAGAATTTT
This sequence comes from Clarias laeviceps, assembly GCA_030014305.1. NCBI lineage: Eukaryota > Metazoa > Chordata > Actinopteri > Siluriformes > Clariidae > Clarias > Clarias laeviceps. Next base: position 3,455,658 of record JAQMYJ010000036.1, on the reverse strand, counting down.
TTTCTGAGACTGGTTTCATGAAACATAAAGATATCATTGTAAGAGAAAGTTCTGACCAATGTACGGACAAAACCTATCTTTTATTTATTTATTTAGATTATATTTCTGTAGTGTGATATTCGCACACTAGAAGCAATCCGTGGTGTTATTGTTACTATGGCATGAAGGAACGCACAAAGGAATCGTGCTGGGAAAAGTGTTTAAAGTAGAACAGAACCCAGCTTTTCTTGCGTCTTGCGTCTGCAGTGTTAAAAATGTTGTCTGTGTGTTTTCCTTTTTTTTTTTTTTCCACCCTGTGCTAGCTTATTTCCATATTACAAGTAAGTATTTTAATATTACCGAGGTATTACAAATATAAAAAAATGTTATTATTAAAATAGTATTATCACCCTACAGGCATGCGACTATGCAGTAGCACAAATAGGCTTTTCTTTTCATTATGTCGGTCTGAGAACCTCTGTAATATCTCTGCTATTGCTGCTAGACACGATAGTATTAGCATATGCACACTGGACATTAAGAGGGATTCTGGGATTTTTGTGAATAATTAATATTTCATCAGATTAGGAGAGATAGGAAGCGGCTTAAGTGTAAAATCTGTGTTAGAATCTGTAATCCATTATTGAAACAGGTCACGGTGCTTGCTGCATGTTTCAGAAACTGTTCTGTATCAGAAACAAAAACAAGTCTTTGGATCGGTTAGGTTGTTAGGAGAAGAATGTCTGCTGCTGCGCTGGCTCCATGTACCTGAAAGAAATCTCTGTGAATATTTTAAAGGGTCTAAATTTCACTTTAACAAATTAACACAGGTGTGTGTGTGTGTGTGTGTGTGTGTGTTAATGTTCCAGCTAAAATATCCCTTATTGTCATACCTCAAACTAACCTTAATTCGCTCCTTTTTCAAACGCAGCATTTCAGTGTCTACTGCTGAGCCATACCCCAAGTGTGTGTGTGTGTGTGTGTGTGATTTCCCTGTATGAGGTCACATTAGGGGAGAAATATTATTAGCTTGTTTAAACCAAGGCCAATAGAATCAAATTTAAATCAGGACCAAAAAACAGGAAGTGTGTCCCTTTTTTGTGCCCTCACACTAGAGCCCCATCTGAATGCCGAGAAAGTCTGACTTTTGCATAATGATTGAAAACATTTAATAGTTAATTGGATCTGAAAGCTGCAAACCTTATTAAAGTTGTTTCTCCTTTTCTCTACCAATCCTCAAGTAACTAAGCAAAAGAAAAAAAGATTTAAAACCAATTACACTGTATAAAAACATCCTGACTGGAAATTACCATTTGTTGCACAGAAAATGACAATCAGTGTGTTGTTAAACTCCAGCCAAGAGTACACACTCGCGGTGCTCCGTGACGCCTTTTTAAATCAGAGTTTCCAGAGTTACAGTGACTTGGCAGAATGGAACTTTTAATGAGGTGGAAAAATACAATTCCTTCACCTTTCGAGCTGCACAAACACAGCTGGGAATTCACAGTGACTTTTTTGACTCTTGCTTACTTTAATCAGTCACTTTGCGCTGCTAACCATCCCGGGTTTTTTGGCAGAGCTGACACATTCAGCTCTGTGATGTTTCATCATCCAGGAGAATAAGTGCACGTCAGGTGATCCAAGCCGCAGAACATCTTGGCAGGTAAAGTATGCGCTGAGATCCATAGCGTGTTTGTCTGGACATGCTGAAAGTTGACTTTTTGACACAGCGAGATAAGAGTTAATCCCTCTCCACCAACCTCGACGGCTTTCCTAAGTCTTCCACTTTAATTAAAGTTCAGAGGGCTGCCTGCCTTGGTGGCTGAAAAATGAGGGCACAGGAACCATGGTGCTTGGTTTGTCTGTCGCCGGCTGAACAATTAGAGAGGATTTGAGAACCGTTTGGGGAGAAATGAGAGAAACCAACATGTTGTATGATGAGGAGTGTAAAGCAGCACACAATAGTATTGTGGTAAAGATTTGGCTAGTCATTTCAGGAGCTTGTTTTGAGGTTACAAAGCCACAAAGTGTCACTCACTCACTTACTCACTCATCATCTACACTGCATTATCCTGCAATTTGGAAACGTCAATTAGCCTAATCCGCATGTCTTTGGACTGTAGGAGGGAACCCGAGTATCCGGAGGAAACCCACAAAGCACTGTGAGAACGTGCAAACTCCATGCACACAGTGCAAACTCCATGCACCATGCTCCATGCGAGGCGGGAATCGAACTGGGACCACAGTGATGCGGTCACAAAATGTGTCTTGTTAATTTCTCCACTTCACTGTTAACTTAAGGACATGGGATGGGATGTTTTTACTGACTTTTTAACTGATTAATATTGCTATGATAAGAGTGTTTAATTAACAGATTAAAAGGTGTATAAGGGTACACTTGTTACGACGTGGGTCTCATGAGGGGCGGAGACACGTGAAAATACTCTGCGCTGTTCAGAATGAGCAGATACGCTGGCTGCTAACCCACGGAGTTCTGAACAGGCAGAGGCGCGGCCTTTTATACACGCGGTTGCCAGGTAACGGTGCCGCAAGGCAATCAGCCTGGATATGCCGCATCTGGTGGCGTGTCTATTTAAGGGTTCTGATACCCCCGCACTTCATGTGATCATTGGGTAACACCGGTAAGGTATCAGGGCCAAAGACAAAGACAATGAAAAGAAAAGAAAAGACAAGCATGCAGAAAGTTGAGAGACACAACCTCTGCCTCCCTAAGACGAAGAGAGAAAGAGACAGCGACACGCCTCAGTTCAGCATGCGCTCTTAGTTCTAGTTCATAGTGCATAGTTCTAGTTCATATCTGAGAGGATATTAAGTTTTTTATTTTTAGTTTCCAGAGTCCCGTCTGGTCTTGTGGTCTTGGTCTGTTTATTAATAATCCCATGCTATCTCCAAACAGGACGTTCTACCCATTCGTATCATAAGCATTCGCACAATCTCCTGTTTCGTTGACCCACTCCGTAGCCCTGCGGTAGGGCTCTTATTGCATCTCGTGGTGCGGCTCTCCAGACCACATAACGACACTTGTTGTTGGAATATCCAGTCCGCACAACAACTCGGCACAGGTTTTACGCCGGATGCCCTTCCTGGCACAACCCTCCCATTTATCCGGGCTTGGGACCGGCACTGCATCTAGTGGCTGGGGGTTTGGGCACTGGCTGGGAATCGAACCTGCACCTTCCGCATGGCAGGCAAGTTCCGCATCGCATGCACTGAGCCACCAGTGTCCCACCCCGTAACAACACTACACTTGAAAAAAAAAAAATTTGTTCACTCTAGCATCTAAATTTTTTTCAAATTTATTCTCTGAATATTTTGCACAAAATTTACATAAAAAAAGTAATGACTAAGAAGATGCACAAACAATGTAAAACCAAGATCATGGACACCCAAGGCTCATTTATGCCTGTAGAGTCAAAAGTCATTGCTGGCCATAACAAAAAGACACCAGAACACCCAGTGCATCACAGTACAATGTCAGAGCACAATGCCACGAACTCCAGATTCCAATCCAAACAAGGACGCATGGGATGTGCCAGGCAACCAAGTCTGATCCCTAGTGGCCCCATCCCACGAGCCAGAGCACACAAAGATTCTGCCCCTAACATCCTGGTGTCAGAAACCACAGTACACCCCTCTTGTAGAATCATGACCCGAGGGGCCTGAACTGCCCAGGAGCACAAGGGGAACCTTCACAATACTGCAAGTTATAGCTGATTAATATAAATCGTGTTGAATAAATGAACATTAAAGTCGTTATTTCATATGAAATCCTGTTACAGTTGTAGACAATTACAACTTTTCTGCTTCGAAATTCTGTATCAAGTCAAAAGGCAAAAATGTTTACATGTCTTACACCTACTGTATCCCCCCCCCCCCCAAGAACCCTTCAACACCTCTTAAGCATGTCCTATATTTTATATATGAAATAGTCATTAAGTGACATTTCACAATTGCTTTTAAGGTGTATTTTTAAAAGATCAATACTGCTGCCAGTTGCTGAACAGTTTAATGCTTTTAAAACTGTCAGATATAAATTAGCTTCTTCAAGCTTTAATTTGCAAGAATTAGAAAAGGTATTTTTTTATTTTGGCTGCTATACTTTTTCTGTTTTAAACACTGTGAAGGAACAGGCAGTGCGTGAGAATAAAAAAAATACATCTGGTGGGTTGAAATTTTCCAGAGCGGATTGCACATAAATTAGCATAGAGCTTTTGATTGTAAATTATGTGTGGTTTCTTTTTTTTTGTAATATTTTGATTTTATTCATAACATAGAGACTGTATATGCAAACTCTTTTCATGCATAAGCAGTAATTGCTTTGACCTTTACGACTTAAGCTGAATTCCATTGAATAAAGAGAGTTTAGTAAGAGTTCCCTGTTGTTGTTTTTTTTTTTATCCTGTCCATTAGAAGAAATACTTAAACATGGTACCTGGACATATTTAAACAATAATGCAGGATTAATGTGCTTATGAGAAAAAACATTGAAATAGATGTATATAAAATATTAAAGTTGTACCTGTCTTTTGACCACTTCTACTCTCACTTATGTATTCATGTCTTCTGGTTTTGGCAAAATAAAAAGAAACATAGACAGAACATGATTTTGATAACAGCAGCTCTGGGTTTAAATCAAGTCACACAAGTGTTAATTCTAATATATTACCATTTCTATAATAATAATAATAATAATAATACTAATAATATTTAAACAGGATATGTGTGCAGGACATTCCACAGTCTGCATTTTAACGTTAGGTTAAGGACTGTGTTTTTCTTTCTTTCTTTCTCATACAGCATATTCAAACATTTTGAATTATTAGCAATTAACACTTTTTATTTTCCTACAACAGCACAAGTTTTATTCTGTACATACTATACAAAAACACATTCCTTATAACTACTTTAGGAGAATTAATTTTTTTGTACAGTATATTATTTTATACTATATTACGGAAGCATGGTAGAGATAATGATTCCAAATTATTGTATTCTATTTTCATTAACTATTAAAAAATGTTAGTAGATACTATATTCAAAACAATAATAATACATTCCGGACATTTCGTGTGTTTATTTTACAACATGACAGCTGTCCAGAGATTTTAATGTGTTATTCCTCTAACATTCTGGCTTAAATTCAGAATAATTGGCGATTTGGACTTGGTAAATGTTCTGCTATGAGATATGACTCTATATGTTCTGGCATTCCTGCTTTCTAAATTGGTGTATATGCAGGGTTGAAGCGAATGTACAGTGAAAAAAAGAAAAAGGAATATGTGTGGGTCTGGATCTCTGCAGCTTCCTGCAAATTAGTCTCCCCTACTGTTTCTGTGCTCGGTGTTATGTCACTCGGGGTGCTCATTTAATTAGCGTACTGTTAATCCCAGTGTGTGACTTCTCTGTCTAAGTTTGGAGCAAAATGCAACCCACAGTGGTGTTCATTTATATGTAGCTGCTAAGCGAAAAAAAAAAAAAACATGAAGGAGGGAAAAAAAAAAAAAAAACAGAAATGTTGCACTGGGCTGTATTTCAACTGTTTACTAATTGCTAGATTTACATTTGTATTTGCTGGTGTAGTGGACTTATTTAAATGAACTTACAAAATATGTGTACATGAGCATGATAAATCATGTACAAAATTCTAGGAAAACATATAATGAGTGAGAGAAAGTCTTTAGAGTGCTTTAGAGTCTATATTTCTGCTCTCAGTGTACTTCAATTTGGGGATTATAAAACCACCAGGTCAAGTTTGTTCATTCATTCATTTGTTTGTTCCTTCCTTTCTTTCTCCATCTCTTTGTCCTACCTTCCATCAGCTCTGATCGACTTTCCCTCTTTTCTCAGCTTCAGATTGGTTTTCTCCCAAAGACAGCTTTTTGTTCCTCATGTTGGTTTATCCTTTTTACAACAAATGCAGTTTTCATAGGCAAAACCCAGGGCTCAAACCAAAAGCAGACATTCAGAGTCTATTAATTATTTAAACAATCAGTGTAAAGGGCACTATAAATGTCACTCGTGTTCCAGCATTTATGATCATTTGTATATGGGTGGGTTTAAACTAAAGGTCCCGTATGCTACTATGTTTAAGACTTCTAGCTGAAATTCTTTTAAAACAACTTTAAAAAAAGTTGAAATTATAATCTATTGTTTCATATTCCATTTATGATCCCGGATGTCTTTAGTTTAAATAAAAAACAAAAGAATTGTCCTTGTCATTCCAAAAGACTCTAAATGGAGCTACACAATATAAAATCAGATTGGTTACTACTAAAGAGAGCACGGTATCTATAAAACATGAAACCATGAGTCACTTCTTTTTTTCTTTCACATCTGTCTCTCAAGGGAGGTTTTGAAGTTAAGGACATCGTTCATTGATATGGAACACTGTTGTTGGCTTGAAGAGCTAAAAATGGCAGTCCAAGGACAGGTCAACTCTGATGTTTTTCTGATGATTAATTTTACACTGATGTCTATAAAAAATATGATTTATTTTTATTCTGATCATTGTACAGTAGCTTATAATGTTAAAAATATAAAAAGAATATTTAAGTCATGTATCACATATTCATCTCTAATATCCTCAGCTTACTTTTGCTGTTATAAGGTTCCATCTGTTATAAGGAATTAAATGATTTCGGTTTCAATTAAATTAAATGATTCATCGGATTTTTTTTTTTTTACCCCACCCCCCCTATATTCCTATATTTCTATACTTTGTAATATTTTTATTATGCCCTTATTTG
>JAQMYJ010000036.1:3395921-3409922 GCA_030014305.1 Clarias laeviceps | reverse complement strand
CTGACCTCTGTGTCTTAAAATAACAACTAACTGTTGTTTTTCTTGTTGTTACGTAATTACCTAATTCCAAATGTGTTCTTTTATAGTTTTGAAATCCCCAGTATGTAGAAAATAAATCACTAAACAAAAACAAAGAAATTTGCAAGTGACCCCAAACTTTTGAACGGAATTGATTACATTCATGAACATTTCATCTTGTTAAAAACCCGCCTTGTCTCAATTCCGCATTGATGCAACTAGAAGGTCAAAAGCCAGATGTTGCACCCGGTTGAAAAAATTGAAGTGTGCCTATATCATGACAACGCACCAGCCCATTCAGTTCATACAACAGTGAAACTTGCGTACGACTTGGGGTATGAAATTCTGCTTCATTTCTCCCTACTCCCCACAACCTCACAGCCAATTACATCTTTCTCTTTCATCACTTGAAGAAATCACTTCTTGGCAGGTGTTTGTTGATGATGAGGTGATTATCGAGGTGGAACTTTTCCTCAAGAGCCCAGTTTTTTTTTTAAAGATGGTCTCCACCATTTGAAGTGTTTCACCTTAGGTAGAGGATATGTAGAGAAGGACTAGGCTCATAACCAATGTTCCTTTTCATGACAAGATTTTTTTCTTACCAATAATAACAATTTTATGAATGCCCCTCATACTTTCAAGCATTGTGGTGTCAGCATTCTTTTCATCTGGGATATGAAGCTGCTCTGACATAAAACCTGTTGGCGAGTGTCAAAAAGCAGAAAATGAAGAAGAATCTTACCTTCAAACATGAATATAACCGAGAACTGGCTTCAGAAAAAGGAAGATCAAAGTCTTGACTGGGGCTAGACCTCAATCCCATAGAAGATCTGTGGAATGGCTTAATAAGAGCTGTGCACTGGAGATCACCTGAGGGTCTGAAGGTGTGTACATCATTTTGGCAACGAATAGTGAAATAAAAGTTTCAATATGAAAGGTTTTAATGTTGTGGCTGCTTAGTGCATATACAGTATTGATATACGGAAGATACTGTATACTCTGGCTAATGGCAAAAAGTTTGGGGATTCTGATGATCTGAAGTGATTTGAAGTGACTTTTTACATATTTTACTTCAAACTTTACTTCAAAATTGAATGTTTATAAATGTGGATGCTACAAATTAACCAGTTATATTTTAATAGTTGTTTTAAATAATAGTAAATTCATCTTTTAGTTTAATTCATTATCATGTTGAAAATAGAATAGAATAAATTTTTATAATGTGATTTAGATGGATTTCTTTTTTTCCTCAATAAAAGTGTGTGGACTTTTTATTTTCACTGTTCATACCACCTATACGTACGCGGCATGGTGGTTTAGTGTTTAGCACTGTCACCTCACACCTCCACGGTTGGGGGTTGGAATATCTGTGCGTTTGGAGTTTGCATGTTCTGCCTGTGCTTGGTGAGTTTCCTCGCACAGTCCAAAAAAATGCTCTCTATGTAGTTTGGCATTTCCAAATTGCCTGTAGTGTGTGATTTTGAGTGTGTGCACGTGCCCAGTGATGGTTTGGCTTCCCATCAAGAGTGTACCCCTCCTTGTGCGCTATGGGATAGGCTCCAGGCCCTCGGTGACAGTGGATGGATGGATTCCATCTGTGTAACAATGTGGGTATTATGATGAAATACATTTCAAAGACTTAAATAAAACAAAGCCATGGCAAGTAATTGTTTTGAGTTAAAAAAAACAACAACACTATGCATTATATAGAGTTTCTACATTAATCTGTGGATAATAGCCAAATGATACCTTGGGGAGAAGTGTTTAGGGAGCAGAATAAACACTGGATGGAAACTGATCCGATCTCAGTACTTCTGAGAAAGATCATTGAACTGATCTAAAAACTCTCCCTGATTTATCTTTTAGAGTTCAATCAGCACCAAGACAGGAGGAGGTCAATGGCAAAAAGACATCGGATCAATCAGAAATCGGCAAGACAAACTGTTTTCCTTAAAAGGCCAGTCGATGACCACAGTTCCCTTAGCTTTGATTTAAAAAACCTAACGTAAAAACCTGTATAATTTGCTCATCTGCCAATAAGCACAGTGTTTGGAAGAGTTTAAAGTCTATGTTATGGTGCAAAGGCTCCATTAGCATTGAAAATTAATCTTCTGATAAATCACCCAGTAATATTGTTCCCACTCAAACAAACTCTCTCTCACACACACACACACACACACACACATATCAAACGCAGAGAGCCTCAGCATCACTGAACCAAGTCATTGCGAACCGCAATTAAAAAGTAACTCATTGCATCTCCGAGCGTCTACCTTGTTGCTGATTGCGGCTGTTGGGAAAGATCAATCTCTCCTCTGTTAACAAACAAACTGCTGATTACGAAGATAGATTGACCTGCCCTCAAACAGGCAACACAGCCAGTTAGAGCGGATTAGCCATGTTTGCTATTTATCTGAGTGTGTTTTCTGGTGAGCAGATGTCAAGGATTATTGGACCCCCATTAAAGTGGGCCCGGGTGGCCATCAAAGCCTTTTTGTGAGAGGGAGGGTGAAGAGGGGGAGGATGGTTCGCTGAGTCTTTCAGCCAAAAGATTCGCGACATATTTTGCCTATTTTACTGAAACACCGAATGAAGTAGCAAAATGTGCTTGCGTGCTTGTATGAAACAGTAAGAAGTGTTCAAAAGTTAGCTTTTCTTTGATGTCATTTAGATAATGTCATCCTGGATTAGCATGAACTTTGCATAAGATCAAGGTGAAAATAGATTTGAAAAATGATGAGATTTGCCGGGTGGCAGCGAGTGGGAAGTTCAATTAAAAAGACTAAATATTGGTTTGATGTCTTTTTTAAAAAAATGTGAGTTGGAGCCAGGTTAGTGCTTTTCTAACTCTTTTTTTTTTTTTTGTGGAGGAGAGTGAAAGAGATGACTGAGCTACGGCAGACTAAGTAGCAGGTGCACAAAGTATGGCGCAATTTCCTGGATAACAAAGGTGGCAGTCATCCAGCGCATCCATAATCACAATATCAACTCGTTGTAATTCGGTTTTGAAAGGTTTCATGCTAATCACATCGGTACAAGATGGCTCGGTGAATAAATAACGAGGCAGTTAAACAAACAGGGGAAGGGGGGGAAAACGGAGCGATCGAGCGTCGCATCGGGTGACATGATGGGAGAAGGACGCTTAGGTTGATGGGAGAGGAGAGGGATATCATGTTTTTAAACATGAGCATTTCAGGAGCTTATTTTAAGACGGGTTTAGCCGGTCCTACTGTCGCTGCTGCTGTTACCGAAAATTAATTAACACAAGCCTAAATATTAAACACTATCTAACTACGGTGCAAATACTTAAGCCCTATCTGAGATTGTGTGTTGGAGTTCAGCCTGAAAATAAATCCATGCACGGAAAGAGAGAGAGAGAGAGAGAGAGAGATGACATGAGGTCTAGGAGAGGGAGTTCAACAGCTGTCAAAAAAAATCACCAAATTTGTGCATTTCACCAGTGGAAAGTTTTCTGAACACTGAAGCAGAGGCAGAGTGTGCTGTATGACAAATATTCTGGTGACAACTTCTAGATATTTTTAGAGAAAAAGAACGTGTCTTGGAGGTCTATACTGTACGTACAATATGTGCATGTGCACGTATATGTATGGAACGTTTATCTAAACGTATGCTACTGTACCATGTCACACATTTTATAGTTGGTATTAAACCATGATGGATTGTTAGAGGAGAATCTTCGCTGTGTGAAACAGCCTGATGCAAGACAGCGTTAACATGGACACTAAAATTCCAGTAATAATGGGAATAATCGCCCAATATGAATGGAAAATGGATCATGGAAACACCTCAGTGACCCAATCTCGCCTGATGGGAGGAGGGGGGGCGGGGGGGGGCTTTCATAATCTGTTCAATAGGTAAATAATAGCCATGTAAACACTTTCCTCTCTAACTGGAATAAATGTATAGTTTCTGCACATGTTTACCCTGCAAAAGTTTAACATTAAATGTGCTTTCTATTGCTTCATCCACTGATTGGCTTGGCTTTCACACGTTGTAAAGCATCTAACCAATTTTAGATGAGACTGAATTCCTGCAAACAATCATAATAATACAGAAGGTGGGATTTCTCTGAAAAGATGAGAAGCTTAACCTAACATCAAAGGTGAAGAAAAAAGAGGCTGAAAGCATCAAGGCTTTGGATTACTGATTGGAAGGTCCCAGGTTCAAAGCCCACCTCCTCCTCCACCACCACATTGGCGCTGTCACCCTGGTGCCGATGCCCACTGGGAAGCTGTCCAGGGTGTACCTCATCTGGGATAAGTGGTATAGAATGACAGAGAGAGCAGGTTCTGGTGTCCATGAGAAAAAAAAAATCTTTCCTTTTACAAAGTATATTGTATGACATTAAAACAGTCATTTACTTTCTATCACAAAATATATCTATATCAATTTAACCTGTACAGTATATCATCTAGTGCTTATAAATAAAATAGATTGTTTTGGACCTAAACACATAGTAGGGAATGTGTAATACAGAGTAAATGTAGATTACAGTGTAGATTACATTCCCAGGAGACAGACAAAAAGGACAAAATATGCCGAAGCACACAATAAAAATAAATAAAAAAAAAAGACAATTATAAGCAAGAAAAAAACTCATTGCGACAAAGTATTTTCCTGGGCTTGTAGTTAGAAATAAATGTTTTTTTTTTTTTTTTTTGACTGAATGAGCTGATATTTATGCAGGCCTAATTCGATTGCAATGCTGCACGTCTTTATTTACAGTGGCTCTGTGGCGCATAATGGAAAATTTAGACGCGTTAGATTTTGCAATCTCAGCAATTTTAGGACACAATGAACGGACTAAATTAGATATTTGAATTCTAAATATAAGACACATATTTGTGGTCGTGGTTAGCAAACACTTCTGACAATGCAGATGTCTGATAAACGAGAAACAAAAAAATAAATAAAACAGGGAACTTTTGTGACAGGAGAATAAAACAGGCGACGCGTATAAAAACCCGGTAATGCGTTCTGATTTTAAATATCTCAGGAAGTCGTAAAGGAGGAATGAAAATGCAGATGAATCCTGTTTCTGAGAGTTTGCAGTGAGATTCCTGTCTTTATTTCATGCATATTTTCACTGTTAATAGCAGGAGAACGAGGTGTGTTACTACATGAAGAGAGAGCATGGCTTAAACTAACCGTCATTTCTTTCACTGGCTTTGTGTAGAAATAGAAATATGTTATCAAGTGAAAATCAATTGTTTTGTGTGTAAGAGATTTGTTTAAAATATGCCTGCTTTTTCTTAAATGACACTTAGACATGTTCCACCTGCACATTTCTATATGAGTCATTCAGTCACTCCAGGCTCTGCTTGACACCGCTGCTTGCAAACACTGATTAAGATCTTCATTCTGAGGTCTCAAGGAAATTAGAAGCAGCCAGAGAGCGGCAAATTGAGCTGATTACCTGACTGACATTCAGTGGATTAGAAGTGACAGGAAGCACCTTTTTCTCTCTGAAACTTCTATGTAATAATACCAAGGGGGGTTCTATTGCATGCTGGCACTAGCAGGGATTTGGCTGGCAGTTCTGTATATAGAGTGGACACAATGTGTGTGTTGTGTCAAATGAGAAAAGTATGGATAATACGGATGCAAAACACGACAACATCCGATTTCTGACACTGTGTGAACTTCTGAACTTCCTATGCTTATGTCTCTTTGTTCTATGTCAGATGTCTATTAAACAACTGCCTTGTTGTGCTTCCTCGTTCCTTATATGGTAAAAACGGTGGTTCCTATGGTTCGCTGGAACCCTTTTGTTTCCCCAAACCCTTTTGTTTCTATATACTGTAACATGCAAGTGGCTTTGATGTAGCAGTCTCAGGAAAGTGCTGCTCATATACCTCCTTTTTGTGAACAAACCTGGGAGAAAATTCAGACACCATCATGCATGCTGTGTGTACATAGTTGTGTGCATGTACTGTATCAGTCTCCCGGCCAACAAGTGCATCAGCGGCGGACAGTAAACGTATCAAGGCGTGGTGAACGCTTCAAGCTTTTTTCTAGTTATTTTAAAAACCTAACAATGGGCATGCTTTATGTCGTGATCCTAAGGTGAGCAATAGTATTGGAACATTAGCTTGAAGTATCAACTGCACCATCATCTTAACAATACAGTCATTTTACAAAAACTCCTGCAGTTTGCTTTTGTGATGCACTTTTTAGGGTATTGACACGGTTTATTCCAGTTGTTGTTGGTTGTTCTGGGGGTTTCTCCTTTCAGTCTCTTCTTCAAGAAGCAAGTTGCTGTTCAAGAAGCAAGCCAAGGTCTGGTGAGTGACTTGGTCAGACTGAAACCCTCCACTGTTCTTCATTTTTTGTGTTGGAAGAATGTTTTGTGTTGTGGTTTTGCTCCATGATGAAGTTCCTCCTGATTAGATTGGAGGCATTAGTCTGTAAATTAATTCTGCTGCTGCTCTCATTAATAAAGATTAGTAAGAACGTTTCAGATTCACGAGCAGTTCCTTTCTTTCTCTACACTTTGGCCTTTTCATTACATTGGTAGAGAGCTTTGTTTCCCAGTGTTAGTGACTCATCCTTGTTATTTGAAATCTGACTTTCTGATTCTTACCTTCTGGACTTCTTCAATCAGTGAATTGTGATACCTTGTGATATCCTGTGAAGGTTGTTAGTGATGTCTCTGGCTGTTGTCTTTGGGTTCTGCTTTACAACTATCACACTTTTTCAGTCATTAACAGCTGCTGGTTCCTCCTTTTGTACTGTTCCATGTCTGGTTGTTAGTACGCCAGTGCTTGCTTGCTTTTTCAGGACATTCAAAATAGTTGTATTAGCTACAGTATGCTCAATGTTTAGACTGACGGCTCCTTTTTAACTCATTGTTCAAACTTCAATTCAATTCAATTCAATTTTATTTGTCTAGCGCTTTTAACAATTGACATTGTCACAAAGCAGCTTTACACACTCAAAGAATTAAGTTTGTATGAGATGTGAATGTGTATGAATCAAAATGATAAGACTGTTACTTATAGCAAGCTGAGGATGACGGTGACAGTGGCAAGGAAAAACTCCCTGAGATGGTAATAGGAAGAAACCTTGAGAGGAACCAGATTCAACAGGGAACCCATCCTCATTAAGTTAAAATTGAGTCCAGTTTGTTATTGGAGGCTCAGGTAGACTGTAGGAAACTTCAGTCCATTTGCTTTTCTTCCCAAAGACAAAGACATTTTTTAACAATGAATGCAATCCTCATTGGAAAAACCCATACCACAAATCCAGAGTAAACATTCTGAGCTGCCAATCTATCAGGGTTCACCTGGCATGAAGAAATGCCAGTCAGTCACATGTTCCAATGTTTTGATCATTGGAAAAAAAAAATAGGTTAGTTCAATCAAAACATGCCACACTCTAAATTATTTAACACACAGTCTGCTCTATTGCATCGTATTCGTCTTTTGATCCCAAACCCAAATGACCTTGCTGTTCCAATACATTCTATGCAAACTTTTCTCTTTCTTACTCTTTATGTACAGTATACAGTATGTCTATGGTAAAGAATAATTTATCAAGTACTGGACTGTGTCAAGGACATTTAAAATAGAATATTTCTTAAGAGGATTCACTTATTGAATAACCTGATGAGGACTCATGTGTTGTGAATTCTGCTGCTCCAAGCTCATAGACTTTTGTATGCCCTTAAATCCCAAAGGCATCAATGCAAATTTGTCGGGGTAATCATCTTCCTTATTTATAAAGATGGCAAAGTACACTTGTGCACACAAATTCACCTGCAAGTTATAACTCTTTTAAGACAGGGCTTATCTAAAACCTTGTGGGTTTTGGTGTTGTTTCTGTATAAGATATGAATCTGTTTCTCTTTCTAAAGCGATTTGAGTTTGACTTAATAAAATAATATCATGGTTATCATCCAGCTTTGTTTAATGAAAGTAAGGTGAAAGTATAAATTCAGCTCACATACTGAATTTGTGCGAATAAACTAACAAAAACACCTAAATGTTGCAAAAAATTTGACACTTGGATATGTTTCAGTCTGTCTATAGTGATGTGTGTGTGAGTTGGTAATGAACATGGAACATGAATAATTTCAGTATGTGATTACTGAAGAACTTCCTGTGGGGATGGAGGAAATTGCATGGCAGGTTCACAAGAATATTTCTTCACTGGAACTACAGAGCTCCAAACTATGTCTAGCGAACTGACATAATGCTTCTAGCGTACAAAATCAATGGGTTCTACAGTATATGCCACAAAAGATTCAATTTCAGCATTCACATTTATATGTATTAAGTGCAAATCTGGCTTATTGCTTAGCACTGTCACCTTGCACTTCTGTTGTCCAGGTTTAATTCCCACCTCAGGTCTGTGCTCATGGCATTTGCATGTTCTCCCCGTGCTTAGTGGGTTTCCTTCGGGTACTCCGGTTTCTTTCTACAGTCCAAATACATGCAGTTTAGGCAAATTAGCGTTTTTTTTTTTTTTTTTTACTAAAATACCGCAACACATTGCGATGTGGAAATTAAAGCAGTACAAATAAAATTCAAAATTAATGAAAAGTGTATAATTTTTGCTTGTCAGCAAAAAATAAAAATAAAAATGCAGAAAATATAAAAAAATTCAAATAAAATCAGAAGCAAAAAAAACTATTTCATCAGTGGAAATTGTTTAATGCATTAGAACCTTCAAGATGTTAAACAAACACTCACTCACTTATCTTCTATACCGCTTTATCCTGTGTACAGAGTCACAGGGGTCCTGGAGCCTATCCCAGAAGGGTCGCACACTTGGGGCTAGAGCCTATCCCAGGAGACTTAGGGCACAAGACGTGGTACACTCTGGATGACTTGTTTTAAACATTAATTTATAAAATAATTGTCATGTTGTGTTTTTAGACCAGCATAATAGCAAAGCAATGGACTTACATTTTCTTTTCTTTTTTTTTTAAGCTGGATGTTCATAAACATGTATGAATGAAGAAGATCAATACAACTGCCTGTAGTAATATGATTAGTCAAGCAACATCATCAACATAAATCTAACGGGCAAAACACCTCTTAAGCTTAAAGGTACATTGCTGAAAAAGGGTATATGTTTTTCATGAGGCATTCCAGGCCTGAGGTGGTCTTCTGGCACAGCTTTTAAATGTGTTGCTTGAAGTAAAAACTTCATTTAGGAGAAATTGACAGAGAAAGGCTCAATCATTGTACTTTGTTCCATCTCAGAATTGCATAAAAAAGCTTCTACCTTCTATAGAGTTTCAAATTAGCAGGAAAGCCCAGGATGCACCTCTTTAAGTTTTACATTTCTTAGTCTCGTATCTACACGTATTTCCTATGAGCTCGCTGTAGTCATTGAATAATTCATAGTAGTTATGGGATAATGTGCTTTAAGATGAATATCTGAAGAAGCTGAGACTCTGAGAGTTTAAGCAATCATAGGAGACCATCGTTACACAATCCCAGGCATGTTCTCCTCTTTATCTTCCTTTTAATAGATAGATTTTTTAATAGCAAAAATCTCGCTGTGTATCTCACATTCTTGTACATTTTACTGTGAAAACCGTAAAGCACCGATGATCGCACGGAGCTTTTAGACTAAAACGGAAAAGCTTACGCTTTAAAGCCCTGCATGGAAATCCATTGTGACCAGCTCGCTTCTATACATGCCGTTTCATGACTTATTTATTGCCTATGCTGTTGTTCACTTTTGAATGAATGAAGGCCTCAAAACACCCGCTCATTTATTCATCTGTTTTCTCTTTAGGCCCTAACAAAAAGCAGAGTTGAGGATTATGTGTTCTGACAGTCCATGTGTGCTCAGGTGAGTATGAAACTGATTTCCCTTGTGATTTCTGTGTGATATTTGTGGAACGTCTTTCATATAATGATGCAATCTTGTGCAATATCAATGTATTGTTAAAGTTTGTAAAAGGGTATTTAACGTTGCATGGCATGTAAAAAGTCTATTTTAGTTTCCAATGGGAATCGAATAGCCTTTTTTGATGCTATAAATGAATGAAAAGATCAGCCATATAATCTTTGCCTCCAACAGCACGTTAGATCGAAGTGTCCTATAGTTTAAACCATTTTATTTGCTTTTGACAAAATGATATGAATGTTACGGTGTGCACCAGTGATGGGTGTGCGCCTAAATCTTTTCTCACCCCTATCTCGCTCCAAAGGCTCACCAGGCATGTTCTGTAGGTGCGTGAAGGGGTTTGACCGCTTGATTGGGCCCGTCTGGTGGATGATAAGTGTTAATGGATCTCGGGCTTGCTCCGATTCATAAAAGCAAGGCGTGGAGCTTAGCTCGGAGTCCAGAATCCGAGTCCAGAGTTTTGGGAGCGAGAAGAATGTGACAGATGTTAAAGTTGCGGATGCAATGCCATGCGCTCAGGGACTTCAAAGGCAGATGGGCTGAACACTGCCGTTTGAGTGCCAGACTTTCACTTTTGCCAAGACCCAGCCTTCGCCATCCAGCAGCCAAAAAGTAAAAGGCCTCTGCATTCAACGTTTAGGCTCCCTTTCCCAACCAGAATCGCCAGAGCAGTTACCAGAGATGCAACAGCCAACGTTGGCTGCGAATTGTGCTTGACTCCCGTCTGTGGCCGTACCCAAGAAGATCTGAGCAGGACTGGTTGGCTGTAACTGTGCTAGCCATGTTGAAGAGCCTACAAGAGGTGCTTCCCATGTGGGTCCACCCTGCCACTCTGCCAATCACCCTCAATCTCCAGCCAAGTGCCCACATGCCAGCTGGGCATTGCTTCTGGACCCGCACGTGCACACCCTCAGTACTTTCTTCCCTTAAGTTTTTTTCCTGCTTCCTTAAAACCCTTTCCTTTCCCTCGTTTTTTCCCCCTCGATTATTATCTCAACTGCTAGATGAGATCTCATCCTATCTTGCAATATGTGATAGGGTTTGATTTAATTACAATTCAAATGGAAGTTATTGACACATCCTCTGTACAGTCCTGACCTCGAACCAAGCCATTTCTATATATTTAAGCTATTAAGGGAGTTCCTGGGAGGCCAGAGTTTTAGGTGGGAAGTCTGAGATGGCAGTTAATGGCGCCAGCGTACTGAGGAAACTTTCTATCTTGATGGTGTCCAGGCACTAGTGCAACACTGGATAAATGCAATAAATGCAATAAAAGCACTAAATACGAAATAAAGGTAATCCCAGTTTGACTTAAATGCCTCCTGTAAAAATCAATTAAAATTTATAATGACTTAAAAAAAAAAATCCTTTCCGAGATTCAATCAGTTTGTCATTAAATGTAATCAGCTTAACAGCACCACCAGAACCTAAAACGTGATTCAGTTCAGCCATTCGGCACTGTTGATGATGCAACTCCAAACAGTCGCTTCCTGTTTTCTATAGTGCTCGGGTAATTGCAATGAAATTTTTCATCTGAATGATTATGGATCTGAAATTAGCCTGCCAGAGATGATTAAACGAAGACTTGATGTAAGAAAGCGGCGTGACGTCCCTCCTTTTGTTCTTATCACTTTCTCTTCTCCATCTTATCAAATTTGAATAGCTCATGAAATTGTGTTGTGGTTAGCGACTGCCCCAATGAGTTACACTGACTGGTGTAAAAAATAAAAATAAAAAATAAAAATAATTTAAAAAAATTGCTGGGCTTTTTTCCTTCAATTTCTGTGGTCAAGTTTGACTTGTCCACTTGTGACAATTATCACCATTACGGGGTGGACTGTTCCTGTGTTATTTCAGTGGGGAACTAAAGGAAACATTATTAATAATCATATTAAAAGTTTCATTTCATTTGGATATGAAAACCTAACACATCTCTGTTACAGTATAAATATTTTGAAAGGTTTTTACACTATTTAGATGTAACAATTTGAGTGTGATATCATTTATGTAGTTAAGAATAAAATAACTAAAGTCCTGGCTATTTACAGTTTCACATGAAAAACAACAAAATAAAAGTCATCTCACGTGAATGGAATGTGTCTTAAACCTCAAATCTCTTTGTAGCTGACCTCTGATCGCAATTCTCAATGTTAAAACCATCAGTAGTCTTAAACAGTGCCCTGTGGTAGGTGAGATTTGATTATTTTGATCAGGCCATGAGTAGATTCAAGTCTAATAGATCCAGCTCTTTTTTTTTTTTTTTAGGTTTTATTAAAAATGAAATTCAACTACAGTATGAAATTGGGAAGAGAGTAGAGGTTAATAGTGTTAATGACCTAGAAGGTCATGAGTAGCTCAGTGTTTAGGGCGTTGGGCTATGGTTTGGAAGGTCCCAGGTTTAAACCCCATACCCACCACTGTTGGGCCCTTCAGCAAGGCATTTATCCCTCAACTGCTCAGATGTATAATGAGTTAAAAATGTAAGTCACTTTGCCAAGTGCTGTAATGTAAATGACCTCTGTACACTACAGATTGTTATAAAGCAGCTTTTCAGTTTTTTTTATTTATTGTATAAGAGTAAATCGTCATAAATCAGTATACAGTATGTTAGACAGAAGGTGAGCTGAAACCTATGAGCCTTATTATGGAAGCCTTATCATAGCAGATTTAAAAAGCAACTTTCAAAAAAAAAAAGAAAAAAAATCTCTTCAGCATTCTCGTCACGTATCCGTGTCTGTGACGAGACAACAGCCGAGGATCACAATCAAGATGGCACGAGTCGAGCGACCCAACTCCTGTTTTACTTTGCGAGACAACCAATCACCTGAGTCACACAGTGTGTCCAATTTGCACCTGCGTTCTCTCATGATTAGCATGCATGACCCCTCATGCCTACATGTCCACCATTAGATGGGATAAGTGCTCGGGACAAACCCCCGAACCTTCATTTCGGCCTTGGATGAATGACGCTGATTACGCTCCGTATTTATTACCCGAACCTGCCGCGTATTGGCATGCAAATCAAAATGTAAATGAGCTGGGGGCGAACCGGTTGGCACGAGGTAAATATTCAAATTGCATGAGCGTGAAACCATAATCAGTGTTGAATTGCAGTGGCAGCAAGAGAGAAAAGGAGGCTGCAGCATTATTGGGTCACATCTCCGAATTCCGAAAATTACCGTGTTACCCCACGCTCCACAAAATCTACTTTATTTATCTCTCGACTCATTTGCATTAGAATGGAAATGGAATGAGGAATGACTTTTACGTTGACAAATCACGCTAATTAATAGGCATATTTGTGGATTTTAGGTCTGTAATGAATCCTTGGGTTGACACACACACACACACACACACACACACAGACAGCCTGAATGTTCTAGAGAACTTTAAAACGCATCATCTGTGTCACAATACATAGTGTGCCTGTTGGAATTCTAACCTTAATTTCATATCAAATATTTCCCTGAATATTAAAACCTCAGGCAAAATTTTCTTACGTTTTCTTCTTCTTTTTTTTTTTTTTACCTCTCCCTAAACATCTGCCGTAGTTTAAATTGTGTAAACAAGTTGTCTAATAACACAGCTGTGTTGCTGATCAGAGATTCCTGCTTTCGGTTCGAGTTGATGTTTGAAATTAAAGATAAGATGCAGACACTTCGAGACGGCTTGCAGCAAATTAGTACTATACCAAAAATACTGAACATGTTTTTAGGTGTGAAATTTGTTACCCAAACAAGTCAGCCCTTTTTTTTTTTTTTTTTTTCATGCATTTGCTTAAATAACTCCTACTGACTGAACCTAATTCATTGCAAATCCTTGTTCTTCTTTTATTTCTGTGACGTTACTGAGTCTCAGTGCGCTTTATTTATTTATTTATTTATTTATTTACAGTGTTGGGGGACGTTACTTTTTAAAGTAACTAATTACATTACAAAATTACTGTCTTTTATAAAGTAACCAGTTACATTACAGCGTTACTTCCTGATAAAAGTAATTAGTTTGAGTACTTATCCATTGCAGAAAATGAAAACCCCTTTGTGATTCCTCATGCATGTTGTTTTAGTCAAGACCTTTATAATTATTCTACCATCATCA
>JAQMYJ010000036.1:3347701-3376986 GCA_030014305.1 Clarias laeviceps | reverse complement strand
ACTCTACCGTCCTCCTAAAGCCCTGTCCAGCTTTTTTTCTGAACTCAGTGAACTGTTAACCCTTGCCTGCTCATTGTAATTTCCTATTCTTCTGCTTGGTGACTTCAATATTCATGTTGATACAGTTTGCACCAACACTACCCAATTACTGTCTGTTTTTGAATGTTTTAATTTGACACAGCATGTTTGCGTTCCTACCCATATTCGTGGTCATACCCTTGATCTAATATGTACTTCAAGGGGGGATATCACTTCTATTTCTGCTTCTGACCCCGGTATTTCTGACCATAAACTTCTTGACTTTAGCCTCAATTTTCCTATGAATTCTAAATGCCTTAAGACATTTTATTGATACTGTATCTTTTTGTACTTCTATTGTCTCTTCAAATCTCTCTGATGTCATTGATATTTCTTCTCCATCTGCGATACTATCTAATTACAACTCTACAATTTCTGAAATCCTATAGCAGCATGCTCCTATCAAGACCAGAAATGTCCCTGCCACTCACTCTTCTCTTTGGTTTACCCCTGAGCTCCGTATTCTTAAGGCTACCGGTAGACGGCTTGAAGGTCTTTACGGGAAAACCGGTCTTACTGTTCATTATTTGGCTTTTCTAGATCATCTTAAATGTTATAAATCCACTCTCTGTTCAGCTCGCTCTAACTTTGTCTCTGCCACAATTAATAAATCGAGCAACAGGCCAAAAGCATTATTTAATACGATAAATAAACTTACCAACTGGTTTGGGTACAAACTCTCTGGTTTGGGTATCTCTGGTACTGCTCTCTCTTGGTTTTCTTCCTATCTCTCAGATAGAAAATTTTATATTTCTGTTAAGGATTTTCGATCACCCACCGTCCCCCTGAAGCGAGGTGTTCGCCAGGGATCTGTTCTTGGCCCACTACTATTCACAATTTACATAATCGGTCTGATCCTTCAACGTCATGGTCTTAACTATCACTTTTATGCCGATGACATTCAACTTTATTCTATCTGTACACCTACTCCATCTGCCCAAATTGACAAAATCTCTGCTTGCGTGAAGGACATTAGAGATTGGCTCAACTTAAACTTTCTGAAACTTAACATGGACAAAACTGAGATAATCTTCATCGGGAACCCCAGCACTCACCAGCAACATCTCCACCAATTTTACCTGCGAGATTGCTGGCTCTCATATCAAAACATCTACTTCTGTCAAAAATTTAGGAGTAATCTTTGACTCTACACTCTCCTTTCAGCCTCACATTAAATCTGTCACCAAATCTGCATTCTTTCATTTACACCGCATTGCCCAACTGTGTCCCTTCATCAGTACCAAAGATGCTGAAACTTTCATCCATGCATTCGTCTCATCACGCATTTATTTCTGTAATGCCCTTTTCATTGGTCTACCTGCCAGCTCCATCTCCAGATTACAATATATTCAAAACTCTGCGGCTAGAATACTCACTCATAACAAACGCTCTGCTCATATAACCCCAATCTTGTATGATCTCCATTGGCTTCCAGTTGCCTACCGAATCAATTTCAAAATTCTTCTCCTTGTTTTCAAATCTATAAATGACTTAGCTCCCACTTATCTTCTCAATCTGCTTGTCCCCTACATTCCGACTCGTTCACTACGTTCTGGCTTTTTCGCTGTCCCTCGGTACCGTAATAATAATAATAATAATAATAATAATAATAATAAATTTTATTTGTAGGCGCCTTTCATGACACTCAAGGACACATTACATACCATAAAAAACAAAACAACAAAATAGATGATGGATTGGCTTATTGGATAATTACATGCATATGTAAGTGTTCTTAAAAAGTGGTTGGTGAATGTATGATATTTGGTATTATCATCAAATATAATATACAATTATGAAAGTAAAAACTCCCTTTATTTCTGTTACACTAATGCACTTATTGTGTGTTTCACTAGTTCTTGGATAGCATCAAGGTAAAAAGTTTGTCAGTGATCAGACTCAGTTCAGAATCCCTCAGATCAGAAGTTCCACTCGCTGAATGTTCACGGGAACGACTGCGGTGGGTTCTGAGTCATCTCGGCCCGGAATCGTCATTCACTGATGTCTGCTTTATAACATTTGCACCATACAAATGTTTTTCTTGTGAGTCTCATCTCATCTTATTTACTAACAGTCTCATCACCATAATGTGCTTAAAGTCTTCTGTAAATCTAAGTCTTCTATAAATCTCAATTCATTTTACACCATCACTCACCAGAAATCCCATCACAAGTCCTGGTTTGACTTGAACGTCCCATGTAAATCTTCTTATCACTAAGTAACCACTTTGGAGGATAAAATGTATTTCCAGGTTTGTGCTAATGGAACTTTCTACGTGTTTTGATTATGAATAAAACACATGTAATTATTCCAGCATGGATATAAGTGGTTGTGCTAAAGGTCTCGTAACTATTTTGAAAGGTCCTGACTGACATGAAGTGCTTCACTCACTGAAGATTAATTGATTTCTGTTGGTTTGTTTTTACAGTGTATTCTCCCTTAAGGTGACTGCCTGCAATAAAAAAATAATAATAGAAAATGTAATATTTTCCCACTAATTATTCCTCATTAGCAGCTTATAGTAACATGCTGTTTATCAATGTTTGATGCTTTCATATTAACGGAGTTTGTGTTTAAAACAATAGCATACGTTTGGGGTAAAATGTGTTTTTAAATAAAATGAATGTACAACAAAAGAAACACAAGCTAACAGTCAGTATAAGGTTAACCTTTAGTCAAAATCACCCAGGCTCATGCACTCTACCGTCACACACATCAGTCACCTGTTCATCCACCGACGTGCCCCGTGTTATGAAAAATAACAGCGCAGGCGTTTTCTGACACGTCACCTTCTCCATCATGTCGTCTGCTTTAATGATGCCAAAAGCATTACTGCTCTCTGTCCCCGACTGAGATGCTTTCAATCACCACACCTCATTAGTTTACTTATTTCCTATTCTCCCCCTAAACGTTGAACACCCTATTGCTCCGTTTGATGAGCACTATTCTCCAGGAGGCCTCAAGCAATACAAGTTCAATTGAGTCACTCAGCGCAGGCACATTCGACAATCATAAAAGCACAAGCGTCTGGGTCCTTTCTTATTTACAATGCTGTAGATGAGTGTATAAAAGAGTCTCTTGTTTTATTTATTTATTTATTTATTTATTATTCTATTGAACAAAGAAAGAGATGCTATCCCTATATTGTGCTCTGGATTATAAGTGACTTTATTGCAAAGTTTGAGCAGTGTGTGTGTGTGTGTGTGTGTGTCTTTAAAAATCTTGTTGCAAGGTCACAGCTTCAATTCGTTTATTTTTAATTTAGCCTATCTACTTTATAATATGCTAATGCAGTTGCATGGTTATTTCCATGCATTTTAAAATATGCTAAGTGAGAATTGCTAAGTAGGCTAAAATTGCTAAGTACACCAAATGAGTCACTGTTTGAAATATAAGACCGGAGAGACCGGGTATTTCTGAAGAACCTTGATAGATTTGCATACACAGTTCAGATTTATATTTTTTTTAAAGTTAGTTTGTAAACATCTACAGTACATAGGTTGGATTGACGGATTACTGTATATTATTTAGAATATTTAAAGAATCATTTTTTAATATTTAATTATTCAATTGAGGGAGCAGCACGGCGGCTTGGTGGTTAGCACCGTCACCTCGCACCTTCAGGGTCCGGGTTCGATTCCTGCTTCGGGTCTGTGTGCATGGAGTTTGCATGTTCTCTCCGTTCTTTGGTGGGTTTCCTCCAAGTACTCCGGTTTCCTCCCACACTCCAAATGATGCATGCAGATTAGGCTAACTGACACAAGTGTGTGTAAGTGTGCAGGCCATGTGATGTATTGGCACACTGTCCAGGGTGTACCCCGCTTCGTGCCCCAAGTTTCCTGAGATCCAGGACCCCTGCGACCCTGTATACAGGATAAAGGTGTATAGACAGTATAGAGTGAGTGAGTGAGTGAATAATAATAATAAAACCTAATAAATAATACACATTTATATTATCTAATTTTCTAATCATAAGTCATTTTTATGCCTCTTTCTTCACCTTGTCTGTTCTGAGAAGGAAGACATGTCCGTAAAGGTGGTAATAAATATGGGGGTAAAAAAAAAAAAAGATAATGCAGCTGCTTTACTCTGGCTCCAAAAGAATCTTTTCTAAGCATTGCCCAGAGTTACATTTAAACACAGGCACTCAGTAGAAGTAGCAAAGGCTTCTAGTAAGTGGAGCAGTGGTAGCCCCTAAGCCCTCCACTCATTTAAACTGAGTATAATGCTGCTGCGTGTGATTCTCTCACTCTGAGGCAGGTACAACTCACAGCTTTCGCAGATTCAGGGTTAGTGGAAAAATTTATTTGGCATCTCTCTGGCAACGAGACTTCACAATCGCTCCGAGGTGATCGAACACACACTGGCTGTTCAGGCTGTAGACAGATGCCCCACAGCCTTGGGGAAAGTGCAATTTATTACATGATCTTTCAGGTTAAAAAAGCTACAACCATGAGTTTCGGACTAAACCTTACGATACTGTACTTTATCGGGATGATAACAATTCTTTATCAAATTAAAAATGTGAAATTGCTAATTGTTTTTATTATCTTATTAGTTTAGAAGTGCAGTGGAGTTATAAAACGACAACAACATTGGTTTAGAAATAGATTTACACATAGGCATCATTTTACAATAAAATCCATCCATATGTAAGTCTGGTTGTGTGTATCCTATGTACAGTTTAAAAATAAACATAATTCCCACA
Organism: Clarias laeviceps; assembly: GCA_030014305.1. NCBI lineage: Eukaryota > Metazoa > Chordata > Actinopteri > Siluriformes > Clariidae > Clarias > Clarias laeviceps. The sequence goes on along the minus strand of JAQMYJ010000036.1, from coordinate 3,372,200 downwards.
TAAAATATGTACAGTATCTATAATCCCACATAAAATAAATATGGATGCTATATCATCTTGACTGCTTTATCCTGTATTCAGGGTCACGGGGGCCTGGAGCCTAGCCCAGGAGACTTAGGGCACAAGGCGCGGTACACCCTGGATGGGGTGTCAATCCATCGCAAGGCACACACACATAATATTTACACACTCATTCACACACTATGGGCAATTTGGGAATGCCAATTAGCCTAATCTGCATGTCTTTGTACTGTCCTTGTACCCAGAAGGAACCCAGCAAGCACAGGGAGAACATGTTATAATTACACAATACTGTGTATTTTGAGTTATAATTACATTTGAGGTGTATTTCGGAGCCAAAAATAACAAAAAGGCTACCTGATTATTACCTGATTAACTACCGGATTGGCTTTTTTTACTTGGAAAAGTGTTGAACTGTTCATCGTGTAGTCCATGTTTACACAATAAGGAAATGGCTACATACTGTACTTTGACTTTGAGTCACAAGCTCAAATGTAGGGCTCTGGCTTGTGTATAGTATGTATATCCCAAGTTCCTCTTCTGCCATGCATTTCTGTTTCTTCTATTACAGTGGTTCAATTTCTAATTGGCCGGGCTGGACTTGTACAACTGCCGCAGGAGACCATTTACTATGTATGCAATATCTAACAAAGAGTTACCTAAATGGATAAGAGGACACTTTGGTGCAATTACCAGACAATAACTACTGCAGCAAGATGAGCAAGAAGTTCACTGTGGATGATGATGATGATGATGGAGTTATCTTTGTTCTGCAATTGTTCCTTGTTTGATGAAGAATACAAAGCCTTTGTGACTGACAAAATCTGCAAGTTGATACTTTTAATTATTTATTTTACCGTTGTTTCTCCTGATGGTGTTCTTCGTGGCCACAACCTGAAAAATTCATTTCAGACTTTTAAGTCCTCAGCCAGCTCTTCCTGTGGGGATCCCCTGATGTTTCCAAGCAGAACATGAGATATAATGTTTCCAGCAGGTTCTGGATCTCTCTGTCTAGTGGATTGTGTTTCCACTAGAGTTGTATCAGGAACATCCCACTATACAGGGGAACCCTGGACCAGACCCAGAACCTGCTGGAGACATTTTCTCTCACAGCGGAATTTTTATGCATCCTTGTAAGGCAACCACATGACGTCAAGTGCAAGAAGATCAATTACTCTGTACTTCAATTGGGGTTGTCTGTACTTCATTTCACTTGCTGAATCACAGTGTGTGGACAGACAAGTGTACTCAGGTACAGAACGGTATAACCAATGTGACAGGCTAGACAACTGGATGTATTGCAAGTATTGCTGGAAGTAACAAAGTACTGAATTGACTGCATATTTGTGGGGGGTCAGTTTCGGCTTTTACACATGCTTTTGGCTTTTCAAGTGTTTAAAAGCAAAGTCTAACCTAGCATTTCTGTTCTTGAGTGTATCCAATGCTCACATGGAGGTTCTCAAATCTGATCTGAACAAACTTCAGGTTTTCCAAATGTGCTGCCTGCATCAGTTCCTAGGAGTTTCTATCTGTGATTTTTTTGCATATGCAACAAAGTCATCCGGGACAGTTGCAATCACCAACTAACAATTAAAGACCATATTCAAAAATAAAGATTATGCTTTTTTGGACATGTTTGCAGAATAAACAACAGTCAGTTGCTATATAGAGTCCTCTGGAGAGAGAGAAAACCACTCAGTGGAGAGTTTAACGCTCAACACCAAAGAAAACATTGCTCAAGCAAATTGCGGAAGACTTGAAGAACTGGTGGCTCACCATTTCGGAACACACTTGGGGCCAGTTGTTTTATAAACAAAATCAGAAATCTTGCAGGACAAACAGCATCTTATTCGTTGATAGAACAAACCTGCACCTCCAGCCACCCACAAGGGCTCAAAGCCAATGAAGAACAACTTGAGATAAACAATTTACATTGATATTGATTTATGATTGGGCGGCATGGTGGCATAGTGGTTAGCACTGTGGCCTCGCACCTGCAGGATCTAGGGTTTGATTCCCACTTTGGGTTTGTTTGCATTGAGGTTGCATGTTCTCCCCATGCTTGGTGGGTTTCCTCCGGGTGCTCCGGGTTTCCTCCACAGTCTGAAGACATGCAGATTAGGATAATTGGTGCTCCCAAATTGCCTGTAGTGTGTGTGTGTGTGCCCTGTAATGGACAGGCACCCTGTCAAGGGTGTACCCCACCTCGAGCACAAAGTCTCCTGGGATAGTCTCCAGGACCCCTGCATCCCTGTACAGAATAAGTGGTATAGAAGGTGATTGAATGTATGAATGATTTTTTATTGTAGACTTTGACAATAATACGCCTCCAGAGTGTTCCTCACTTGGCTAGATGTTGTAAAGGTTTTTTTTTTTTTTTTTTTTTTTAGTCATCAAACTACTTATTAGTCAGTTGTCCAGTTACTTCTAAGCCATTGAAAAGAGTAAAAAAAAAACAGGATTTCCTAAAAGTTTAATTTGTTGTTTTAAACTAAAAGTGTATACTGTAATCACATCTTAAATATTTAATTTTATATCCACTGTGGCACTGTTTTGTGCAACCTTACACCTTTTCTTTTATTAATACAGTTCTGTCTAAAAAAGGTACTGTAATTTATTCATTCACTGTCAGATCCCATTCAGTGTACCTACTGCATAACCTACACCTACTGTATACTTATGCCTGTATTCAGACTTAACAAAAATAAGGTGACGATGGAAGTTAAATCCCTATGTTATACCTCATGAATATTTATAAAAACAAAGGTCATTGTTATCAGACTCAGGTTATACAGCCACTCAAGCTGATTGTCAGGGTGTGCCTTTTAGATTGTACAAATCCCCCCACGTGTTCATGTTCTCATGTTTCCCAGGATTTTCTTGAGTAGAAATGTGTTTTCATTAGCATTATAGCACAAGACATTCAGTAGGAATAAAAAAAATGTGTAACATGACATTATGTGAATGAGGAAAAGGAAAGTATTCAGATAAAATACATTCATGGATAATAGAAAATGTACAAAAATTTGTACTGCCATGAAAACATGAAACTTTAGTTCATAATTTAGTTTGCCTCGTTACATTAAGAACACAGGTAAGGTCAAATTACCATCGTGCCCAGTAGAGAGGTACTTTATCATAGATAACCTCACACCTTCCTAAAGGATGCCATGCGCATGCATAACATTTGCCATGAAATTATGTCCAGCTGACAAGTGAGGAAAACATTCAGATTGTGCATTTTGTCTTCACACTATCATGCGGTGCTGACAATGCCAGCAGAGAGAGAAAGAGAGAGAGAGAGGGCCATCGGAATGATTCAACTTGGTGCAAAGCAAGCAAACATCGCCAGATGCTTTGGATTTGCCAGAAATAGCAGTTCCAGGTTATGGAACAAATTCAGAACAACTGGTTCCACTGCTGATCGCCCTACAGTAGGTCTGGAAGGCCAAGAGTGACCATGCCAAAGACAAGACAGACTAATTCGATGTTGTCATTTGAAGAATGTTACAGAAAATGCTGCCACTACTGTTGCTGGTATTCCAGAGTTGCACACAGTAAGTTGGCAAACTATTCAACAACTTTTGACTCGCTGGACAAGCAAGGAAACTGTATCTTGAGTCAATGTTGACTTCACTGTCAATGTCTGAATTTTGTATTTCTGGTTGCTAATGGACACATATATTTGTACAATAAAACTTATTTACTTGACTCTAGAAAATTTGATTAATTTATGATGACTTCCACACCCTATAATTTACTCACTCGCTCACTCACTCATCGTCTATATTGCTTTCTTCTGTATACAGGGCCTTGAACCTATCCAAGGAGGCTTAGGGCACGAGGTGGGGTACTCCCTGGTTTCGGTGCCAATCCATCACAGGGCACACACAAATACACACATACACTAGTTCACACATTACAGGCATTTTGACAATGCTAATTAGCCTAATCTGCATGTTTTTGAACTGTGGGAGGAAACCGGAGTACCTGCATGGGGAGAAGATGTAAACTCTATGCAAACAGACCAGAGATGGAAATCGAACATGGACCCTGGAGGTACAAGGCGACAGTGCTACTGTAACTACAGTACTAAACCACCATGCCGCCTCCTTATCATTCAGCAAATTCTCAAATATCAGCTCATCCAACAAATCTTATATGTGTATTTTTTTTTTTTATACTGTGTTATTGTTAAATCTGCCCCTAATTTAAAGAATAAATTGTTCCAGGACATTTGCTATACTTATAGCTCACTTTAATACAGTGCATAACTATTAATCTGATGCAATTTATGAATCTTTGATTAAAATTAGATCTCGACTGACATCCCATTATGCAAAAAAAAAAAAAAACTTTAAACTACCAATTATAGTCATTATATCATTTCATGTATATGTATTCTAATATAGACATTAGTTGGCATTCCACTGCGGTTTTTAAGAGTGCACATGGAATTCAGTGTGAAATATTGGGTTGGAGTGCTGATGGACTTCACATTGCTGCTTGCTTGAGCCAATATTATACAAGAAAAATGTTCAAGGTCAGAGTTGTGCATAATGAGTGCACACTCATTTCACCCACTGCAAGTGTCCAAAACTCTACGCTATACTCAGTGGTGCTTCTGGCTCGTTAGCATGGCTTAATGGCAAGGAGGTGTTCCATTTGAAGGATTTGACAAACTATCATAAAAACTGGAGTATCTTTGCTACTTGAGGCAATATGACATAGCCTAGAGGAGCACTTTGTCTGTGAATAGAGCAATCAGCTGTGCAATATTATTATAATCAGAGGTGAACTAGCAATGTAGTAGGAATGGATGATATGATGGATGGGCTTGTTTTGAGTGTTCATGGGAAAAGAGGGGGAAGCAAGCAGGGCTACTCAACCGGAGAGTGCATTGAGCGGAGTAGGAATGCTGGCTAGCTGCTGTTGTTCCCCCAGACAAAAACGCTTAGCAAGTCGAATATGGTTATTAATAGAGATCGTGAACACATGGTTGTGACGGGTAGCATGTAGTGGACATAGTCAGCATGGCTTATAACTGGGCTGACATGCCACTCTACAAGCAGTGTGTCCTGATCGTGAGCATTACATTGAGTCTTGCTGCTCCTTGCCTTTTATGCTGCAACTATCATAAACCTTTTCCAGGTTATAAAACATTACCATTGACCCTCTGTTCATTCCTTGTCACACAGATGGATCCCTCCATACCTGATAGTAGATGGCGTGAAAAGCTGTAAATGCAAGTTATGTATGTAATTGTGGTTATGCAAACTCTGCCAAGTTCAAGGATTCTTTGAAAACACAATGGCTGTTCATGTCAAACTGGGACTTCTTTCATTGTTCAGAATAATACAGCACACAGTTATGAAAGTACTATTAAAAAACCCCTTTATTTTTCTATATAATCCCCGTCTACACTAATGCACTTATCCCAGATTTCCACTAGTGCTTGGATACCATCAAGGTAGAAAGTTTTCTCAGTATGCCAGAGCCATGATTGGGCTGCCTGCTTCATGTCTAAAATGCTGGCCTCCCAGGAACTCCTTTAATCGCTCAAACAGGTGGAAATGTCTTGAAGTGTGGCCAGAACTGTACAGGGGATTTGACAATAACGGCCAGTCAAGTTGTCCATCAATTTTCAAGGATTGTGTGTTCCACTAGCTGAATGTGTAGATATTCGGCTCCAGGCCACCTCGTCCGAGATTGTCATTCACAGAGGTTTGGCCTTCTTTAAAACTTTTGTACCAGTCAAAATTCTTTACTGCTCTTAGGCGTGTCATCACCGTTTCATAGCTTAAAGCCTTCTGTTGATCCCACTAGCATTTATGCCTTCATTCATGAGAAATTTCATCACAAGTCCTGGTTTGACCCAAACACCCATCATATAATTAATACAAGGTGGTATTTAGATGATTCTCGACACCTGTAGCAGTTTTTTTTTTTTTTTTTCAAGTAGTTCAAATTTGGTTAAAGTTTACCACACGTTGATTTGAAGTTGCAGACAATTTCAGTAGAACATAGAGGGATTATGAATGCCAGAGGGGGTTGACTGGATGTATTGGGAAAGGAGGTCATAAAGATAGGACAGGTCCGTGCAATGTATTTTATTTCCAAGCACCACTGTTTGGCATTCACTATGTTTAAAATAATTAAATCAGAAAAGAAAAGATGTATAGAGAGAGTCATCACACAGACATTATTAAAACTACAGCCTCAGTGATGAGGTTAAGGCATCGCTCTACTTCAGGGCCTTTTTTTTTTCCTTTTTTTTTTTTTTGACCTGCAAAATGATTTCACAGTGATTTGAAGAGTCGACACTTCTAGCATTTTTACAAGTCAGAAGAACATGACTGGGCATGAAAAATGTAATAGAGCACTCATTTTAAGCAGTCACGGGAAAGTGAAAAGAGTGAAACGAGTGTGCATGATTTTTTTTTTTTTTAGATTTAAAATCTGATCGCAATCACATCAAAATAACATTTATTCCCTTTAGAGAACTAAAACCTACCAATTTAAAATATTTGGTGGATACCGAGGGAAATACATTTAAGCAAATTGAGTGTTTGGAAAAAAAAATTCATGCACATGCACTAAAGTGCTATTCATTTAGGTCAAGACCAAAACATACCTCACCACACTCAAAAAAAAGAAAAAAGCGGTAGACATGAGAGGATGGCAAAGCAAGGGACTTTAACTAATTAGTGAAATCCAAGATGCGACAAGGGGGGTGAGAAAGGAAATAGGGGGGTTGTTGGTAAGAGTGTGGAGAGCTGCAGATAGCAGGAGCGTGGGCGTCTGTCTTTGCAGTCCTTTTTAATCCCACCGAGCCCAGAGGCTGAGACATGACAGCAGCGGAGCTGGCCTCTTTTTAATGGCCATCACTTTCAGACAGCCACAGAGGCACTTGCTCACACTACCATTCTTTCTTGCTCTTTACCTCTCTGACTTTGTCCACTTTCTTTTCACATCCAGTTCTTTCTGCCTCTCTTTCCCCTACCTCTGTCTGTCATCCCAGCTCACTTAAAAGCCGTGTGAACCTTTTCTTTTTTTGGTTTGTTTTCCTTTTCTTGTCTCCATACTGTTTAAAAGTTCTCAGTAGAAACATATTTATTCAATTTACTACCGTATAAAATTTGGTATAATAAAAAAAATAAAAAATCTTGTTTTTGATGATGGATGGCAGCTTAATGCAACCGCAAAGAGAAATGCTTTTGCTGAGTGACAACGCAGAGCAAGTTTTCCGAGTGAACAGTGGAGTGAACAGTGGAGTAAGTGATGTGATGTTAATGATGGAGCCTAGCAGCGCTAATGAGGGAAAGCCAGGCTGACGTGGTCTGACTTCCAAGAGGCGATAATAAGAAGGGAAAGGTGGATAAATGACAGCTGCATTCATTACAAATGCTACATCAAGTCACTTTGTGATTCTGTCGAGATCTCAGCATGAGCACAAGAAAGTATGCGGATGATTCTCACTGTCCCGACAGTCATTCAAAGTACAACAGAACTTTTTTGTGTGGTTCTTTGTTGTCTTTTTGTTTTTGACTTGGTGTGAATTTACTAGCATGTCCCTGGAGGCTTAGGGCACGAGGCAGGGTACACCCTGGACAGGGTGCCAATGCATCGCACACACATACTGTACACACACTCACACACTACGGGCAATTTGGGAACTCGAATTAGCCTAACCTGCATCTCTTTGGACTGTGGGAGGAAACCGGAGTACCCAGAGGAAACCCACCAAGCACGGGGAGAACATGCAAACTTCATGCACACAGAGACGGGAATCGAGCCTGGCCAGGAAATGAACCCGGACCCTGGAGGTACAAGGCGACAATGCTATCCACTACACCACCGTGCCATGTAGATGAGCTACTACAGAACCACACCCCTTTTACTGCAGAACCACACCTCTACACTGCAGAACTACATCCTTGTTACTGCAGAACCACACCCCTGTTATTGCAGAACCACACCCTTGTTACTGCAGAAATAAACCCCTGTTACTGCTAAACCACACACCTGTTACTGCTGAACCACATCAATGTTACTGCAGAACCACATCAATGTTACTGCAGAACCACATCAATGTTACTGCAGAACCACAACCCTGTTACTGCTGAACCACACCCCTGTTATTGCAGAACCACGCCCCTGTTACTGCAGAACCACACCCCTATTATTGCAGAACCACGCCCCTGTTATTGCAGAACCACACCCTTGTTACTGCAGAACCACACCCCTGTTATTGCAGAACCGCATCCCTGTTACTGCAGAAATAAACCCCTGTTACTGCAGAACCACACCCCTGTTATTGCAGAACCGCATCCCTGTTACTGCAGAAATAAACCCCTGTTACTGCTGATCCACACCCCTGTTATTGCTGAACCACATCAATGTTACTGCAGAACCACAATCCTGTTACTGTACTGCAGAACCACACCCAGCCATGCTCCTTTCTCAAAGTGAATGTGGTATCTGTGATCATACCCTATTTAGCTCTTAAAAGCAAACAACCAATGATATTTATTCATATATAAGGCACATTTATTTATAAATCACTAAACAGAATAGAATTAAGGATGGCAACTCTCAAAAGAAGCTAGGTTTGTTGTTCACAGTTAGCTGCTAAAGCTTACCCTACTTTTCTTAAGCTCTTAAAAAAAGATTGGCAATTAGATTTAACTGCAACTTTTAAATTACTAAACAGACCAAAGTATCGAAGTGCTCTTTTTTAAATTTTGTTTTAGTACAAAATGGCGAGGGTTGTATGGAGCAGCTATTAGCGACCATCTCCCCTCCCCCTGTTTAAACTCCCTGCCAGCCTACTGTACCTCGCTTTCTCTTGGGTCTAGAATTCCATATTAGCCCCAGGGGTCCAGGAGGTTTCTGCTGCATTGATTTTCAGTTTAAACTGTTTTTGTTTTTAAGTCTGTAACAACCTGTACAGGTTTGTGTGTAAGCAGGAAAGTAGCCAAACACAAATACATTTGGAAATACAAGTGAACAAATATAGTAGGTTTGCTAATTTTATATTTTAATAATTATGAAAAAGGATTTATTAAGACATAAGGGGAACATAATTACATACATTCTCGTATCGCAGGTAACAAACAGGAGTTTTACAAATTGCGTTGTTTGCAAACTATCCTATTAACTGGCAAGCATTTAGTTTTCAAAAACAGAATTTATGTCAGTGAACTAAGGGAACTGGTTATTAATACCTACCTGACACTAGGTGGCAGCGCAGTGGCTTAATAGTTACCACTGTCGCCTTGCACGTCCAGGGTCCGGGTCCGAAACCCACCTCTGGGTTTGTATGCAGGAAGTTTCCATGTTCTCCCCATGCTTGGTGGGGAGAACATTCTCAGGGTTCTCTGGTTTCCTCCCACAGTCCAAAGACATGCGAGTTAGACTAACTGGTGTTCCCAGATTGCCCGTAGTGTGTGAATGTGTGTGTAAATTTTGACCTTCCACGGTTGTAAAAATGAGCATAAATACAATGACAATCGCCATCCGCCCTCCACGGCCCCTAGTCGGACTACAGAGGTTCCTTGATGGATGGATGGATGGATGACTCTAAGTACCAGTTGACTATTAGCTAGACAGCAGCAGTAGCACAGGACACTTGTGCTGAAAAATTCTTATAAAAACACATTGTTTGGGCAAGGAATCAAGCCTGAGAGTGCCTACTGAATAGGTTACAGCAATTTCCACTGTACCACATGCATTACTGAGCTGTGGGAGACACCAGAACATTTAAATGTCTAGATAGATCTCTGTGCACTATAATTAGCATGCACGTTGTGCTCAGGCACAGTATAGTTCTTCCTAAGTGTTCGCAAGTTTCATTTTACTTTCCTAATCATTCATTTTATCTTCTTGAACCTTAAACGAAAGGTTTCTGAAATGTTAGATGGTCAAAAAAGGAAACTGATCCATCTCACTTCATTTACTTCAGACTGCGTGAAATAAAGAGTCACGTTTCTGTTAGACCCACAAATGCGTTTTCCTGCTTTGCCAGCTGCTCTGTGAATATTTCATGGATGCGCCGAGCTCCCGAAACGATAAGATGGAAATATAAATTCCATGGCTGTGACGGATAAAATGGTGTATCATTGTAAATAAAGACCTGTTATACGAAGCCGACGAAAAGTGTCTAGAGATCAAATGGGATGCAACACTTTCAGTGCTTTCCTGGTCTTATTGCTCGCCATCTCACTGATCTCCACCACATTCACAGATGTTTGTTTATTTATTTATTTAAACTTTGTACAGTGACCTTGTGAAAGAGGTCATCTCCTCTCTATGTGTAATGATTGTAAGCAATGAAATGCTGCAACACTGTTAGGTATTTTTAAATCTCTCACTACCTGCCGGCACATGTAGACAGGACTATACGCAGGTCAGAGCTTTTGGCGGTGTCTAAGTGCCTTTTTGCTCACTAAAACCTGCCTCATTTGATGGCTGCACACAGGGATCGTACATCCACGGGACCAACACTGAAACATCAGGTAGACATTCAAAGGCAGATATTCAGAGAAGCGCCCATCCATTAAATTACACCCAAATTCATGACTCCCATTCCAAAAACAGGATTAAAAAGGATAGTTCTCAGTATTTTATCTGTATTATTATACAGATTATAAAAAATATAGGTAAAAGTGCAAATTATAGCAAATGCTCAAATATGTGCCTTTGACTTTACACTTTATAAGCTGCATAAGATCATTTTATTTGAATTGAATTGAATGTTGTTCTATGCTGAAAAGATTTCCTCTTTAAAACCCTTAAAACCCAAAAGCAGAACAGATTCGTGGAAGTAACACAGCAAAGGTCTATAAGAAAAAAAGAAAGAAATGCATGTGCTTATATGGAAGCCTTGTGGGTGTGTGTTAACGAGGAGGCTTCAGACATCAAACTGTGTATTTAAGTTTTTGTATATGTCAGGTAGAAAAAAAGTTATCATTACTTTTATATTGTGAAATTTTACCAATACTGAAATATGGAAAGGGTGTCATCATCACCACTGAAATATGGAAATGATGACATCATCACCACTGAAATATGGAAATGATGACATCATCACCACTGAAATATGGAAATGATGACATCATCACCACTGAAATATGGAAATGATGACATCATTAACATGTCTGTTAATGGGTTGACTACCTTGTACTCTTCATCTCTTTGTGTTTATTAGCAACTCACAAACCAACCAGGTGTTACCTACTGTATGCTAGTGTAAATCTCTCAAAATGAGCACATTATTCATTTTTTGTTTATAGAGACACACGAAAACAACCAGATTGTGTGTATCTGTGTTATTTCTTTGTGACCCTTTTAAAATTTTTAATTTGCTTACTCATGTTGGTAGAGTTGGTTAAAATGAAATAAAATTCAGTTCATCATATTGTCTATTTTGTGCTAAAAAAAAGGATATGCTACTCTATACTGCACAAGTCTGACAAGCCCTAGACATGTTTACATATATAAAACTTAAAACAAAAAACAAATCCGTTTTGTTTTGTTTCGTGAACATGCCTTACTACGCCCGGGCATGGAGCAGAGTACAGTCTACTTCACAAGGTGTTCTCATGTACAGTATAGTGTACTCGGGCACAACTCCAGTACAAAATACAGTATGAAAGGTTACCGTCCATAAACACAAAACTAGGCTGCTGTTTATAATGTGACATCATTAATACGTCTCTGTGTGTGAACACAACACACACTGATCCTATCCTTTATATTACACATCCATAGCTCATAAAGTAACAAGGCAGTGAATGAGGGCTGCTCTTGACATATCAGTAATATCAGGCTTAGCACAAGAGCTGACTACCTTGTACTTTTCATCTCTTTGTGTTTATTAGCAAATCACAAACCAACCAGGTGTCACTACTATCACCTACTGTATCGGTGAATCGAAATATGCTAGTGTACTTGGATATGAAACAGGATTAGTATTGTGAAAGTAAGGAGAAATCATATCCGGGCATCGTGCCTGGTGTCAAAGCATCCTTAATGCAATGATAATTCTGGGTCAATTCTGACTTTAGACATCCTCTAAGAAGAAACTGATTGGTGTTAGGTCATGTTTTGTTCAATTTTCTATACTGACCTTGTGTGTGAAATAAAAATAAACTTTTTTTTTATTTTTATAGTTTTTATAGTTATTTTATAGTTTTTATATGTATAAAATCTTCCAGCTCTGAGGGTTGCTATGGATGTTGTAAATGAGGAATACTTGTGAGAATAAGTACAGTAGATCAATTCATTAACTCATTGGCAAGCACATTTCATCAGATACACCACTCCAAGCATATTGTAACTACATTACACTGCAGCCTGTATCCGTACATAACAAACTTAATTACTCACTCACTCTCACTTATTGCCTAAACCACTTTATCCTGTGAACAGGGTTACAGGGGGCCTGGAGCCTATCTCAGAAAACTTAGGGCACGAGGCAGGGGACACCCTGGACAGTGTGCCAATCCATTACTTTGCACACAAACATAGACACACTCACACTATGGGCAATTTGGGAATGATGATTAACCTCATCTGCATGTCTTTGGACTGTGGGAGGAAACCGGCATACCCGATGGAAACCCACCAAGCACGAGGAGAACATGCACACAGACCCAAAGCGGGAATCGGATCTGGACCCTGGAGGTACAAGGTGACAGTGCTAACTACTAAGCCACCCTGCTGCCATACTTAATTTTTTTAAATCATATATAAAAAAAATATATATAAAAAAAATTGCTTATGTTGGTTGGGGATTTTTAGACATGGCATTATAATTTCAAGATTTCAAGTGCTTGCACGTTTTTTTTCCAAACCCATAAAAATATAATGTATATCCTGTACATATGGAAACATAATTACATCGCACAACTTGATTGATTTGAGCTTACCTTCAGACACACACATTCATAAAGTCTGCACCCGAGCGTTAGAACATTCCTGTTCCTGTTGTAGCTGGAGTTAAAAGAGCTGGCTAATTTGCGCGCACGTGATCAGATAACAACATGCTGATGCATTTCTGACACGCTTCCTAAGCCAACCCACGGGGTGTCTGAATGAAGCAGAGAACCGGGCAATTGAAGAGAAAATGTGTGCTAATTTCAGCTTTTCCAACCAGCAAATACAATAGATATTGCTCCCGACTGACTGCCTTAATGAATATTGCTTGTTTCACCCTGCTGAGCCATTGTACTTCTATGTGGCTAATTAGTTAGCATGCATCAGTTGTCTAATCACAGGACCCTAATAAGAACATTTCAGTTGTAAGGCTTTGACATTTTACAGAGCTCCTCTACACTGCATACTGAATGTACAGTAAAGTCCAAATTAAAAGGTGAAAAACATACAGCTTTACAGTTTAATGCATTTTCAGAATAGTGTATATAGTGTTGTATTTTTAATTGGAAAAATCAAAAGAACGTTTTTACATTAACATTTAGGCATTTGGCAGACATTCTTATCCAGCGCTCTTATCCTTGCAAGTTTCCGTCATTCCGTCATCAGGTTACTAACTATGTACCATCAGTCAAACACTGTTGAGACCGTGTTTTTGTTTTCTGGAAAGAGATTAACCTGTAGATTTTTGACCTCTACCTGTTTTTTTCTTTTCTTTTAAAAAAACAAAATAAAATAAAAAGATTGCCCTGAAAACCCACATGGAGAGTAACATTTGAGCAACCTTGTCTAAGTTCCCAAATTCTTTTTTCCACCACTATATTCACCTTCGCTGTCCTCCAAACATCTGGTTGTTTAACTGACCCAATTCCAAAAAACAAAAAAACGCTCCACTTCAATAACAATGGCTCTTAAGTAGAAGAATAAGAACTGGCTCTGAAATACAGTATTTATCTCACATACCCTCATATGCATATTTTCCCTGATAACGTAATGACTTCAATTAATACAGAACCAAAAAAAAAAAAAAAAAGAGAGAGAGAGAGAGAGAGAAGTTGTGACCTAAATAAAGTCTCCCAAAAGACTTTTCTCCAAATGAGGACCATATATTTTCAGTGACACTGTTGCTGTGCATCTGGCACAGTGAACTGCCGGCCAATTACTCTTCACTAGTTCACCCCCAAAAGTTTTATAACAAGTTTTCAGCTACTATGACCACAAGACTATGACTATAATTTGTCCAGTGAAATCAACATCTGAAAGAAATATAAGTCCCAGTAATCTACTGTAATATTAAGAACATAAAAAAAAAAAAAAGAAAAAAGACTCAGACACTGCCCGGCCAAAAATAAATAAATAAATAAATCATCTGGATTTAATTAAGCAAATAGTTAAAAGCTGTGCATTGGATAATTACTGCAGTGATTAAAATGGTTTAGATTGTAACATGTTATTTAATTCTATCGGACGCAGTCATCTCTTAAATAATCACGTTAGACGATGTATCCTGAGGAATGTTACCATGTTTCAGATGGGTCAAATTATTGACCTGCATCAAGCAAAGAAAACAACTAAGGAGATTTCTGAACCTACTAAAATTTGATTAAGAACTGAAAAAAAAAAACCCATTAAAACCTGGAAGAATAGCGCTGAACCATCTTCAAGGAAGAAATGTGGTCAGGAAAAAATGCTGAATAAGCATGATGGGAGATCAGTTAACTGCTTAGTGAAATCAAATTATAAAAAAACACAACAGTACAACTCACGGATATGTTTAATAGCAAAAGTAAGAGGTTATTATTTGGGGTGATTATAGTTGGTCAGGTCTAGGTCTAGGTGACGACCTGAATATCCTGAATGACTATCATGTTTTTTTCTTTCCTGATGGCACAGGTATGTTCCAAGATGACAATTCCAGGATACATCGGGTTCAAATTGTGAAAGAGTGGTTCAGGGAGCATGAGACATCAATTTCCATACTACAGTGTAGTGGAGAAGACACTTTTGATTCCTCAAACCTGAGGTTTGACCAACAGGCAGTGCTAACCGCCAAGCCACTGTACCACTGTTAAAAATGTTCTATATACTCTATATATAGAAATATGAAGATATACACATGACCAAACACCTATACCCTGCAAAAAAAAGGGTTTCAGCCAGATTTGCTATGTCTGAGAAAATCACATTTGTCTCACTGTCTTCACGTCTGCTCTTCTTCTGTCAAAATGCCATTTCCAGCAAGCTAGCAACCTGCCAGTCCCTACATTCCAATCAGAGCTTTGATAGGTGTGAAATACAGCCATTACCGTTTTGTGGTATCATGAATCTTCATCCCTGAAAGTCATGTGCTGTTTCCAGGAGATAGAGCATCCCACAATTCCCTGTCTGTTACTGAAGCAAACTAAAGCAAGCCAGAGCCAGGCAATATGTGTGTGTGTGTGTGTGTGTGTGTGTGTGTGTGTGTTTTCCCAATATTTAATCTGGCTTGAACAGAATTAAATCCTACGGGACTAGTTTAATTGCTTGTGAAAAGAGTTGGCCAGTGTTGGTCTGAGAAGTTTCAAATGGAAGACAGTGTGGAAACAACATTCATTTATAGGGAAATGTAGTTTATCTGATTTCGGTTCAGTGCGATTTCATTTGTGTAGCACTTTTAAACAATACGCATTGTCGCAAAGCAGCTTTGCAGAAATCCGGATGTAGATTTACAGTATATTTAGATTCCTAACAAATAAGGTGGCGAGGAAATGCTTTCTGGGATGAGATGAGCAACAGACTTCAATCAGACTCAAAAGGAAATCCATCCTTTTCTAGGTGACACTAAATCATTATTTCTGCACAATACTATACAGATGAACAGTCCTGAACGTGTTCACATTGTCATATATTGGTTTGCTTACACTGATGATGATTTTGTTAAAAACAGCCAGTTTTCTAGAAACTGTATGCGATTTGCTTAAGGGTCTTATATTTTACTATTTCTATTATTTGGATGGGTGAGTGAATGAGTGAATACTTTTGGCAATGTACAGTAGTGTATACATACATATACAAAAAAATAAATGTATATCAATAAATTAGAAAATTAGAATATAATGAAAATGTTGATTTATTTCAGTAATTCAATTCAAAAACTGAAACTCATATATAGATTCATTACACACAGACTGATATGTTTCAAATGTTTATTTCTTATAATGTTTATGATTATGGCATTCAGCTAATGGAAACCCAAAATTCAATTTCTCAGAATATTAGAGTAGTGTAAAAATGTTTAATATTGGAGACTCATGGTGTCAGTTAATTAACTCAAAAGACCTGCAAAGGTTTCCCAAGGCTTTAAATGGTCTCTCAGTCTGGTTCAGTAAGCTGGCGGTTCACAGCGTGCTGTATCCAAGCACATTAATGACAAGTTGTATGGAAGGAAAAAATGTTAGGTGCACAAGCAACAGGAATAATCGCAGCCTTGAGAGGATTGTGAAACGAAGCCCATTAAAGAATTTGGCAGAGAATCACAAGGATTGGACTGCAGCTGGAGTCAGCTCTTCAAGAGCCACCACGCATAGACGTATCCATGGGCTTCAACTGTCACATTCCTTGTATCAAGTCACTCTTGAACCAGAGACAACGTCTGAGGCATCTTATATACATATAAAATACATACATGGAATTCTAATATTTTTAGTACAATGCACACACTCACACTCACAAATGCTCACACAAACCCCTTCCCCCACATTCATTCATTTATTTATGATCTGGACAATACATGTGTTAATTAATCATCTTCATTCTATGATGAAACTAATTTATCTTTATGGGTGTGGCCTCTTCCAGGGCGACTTCACCACAAAAACATGTCGCCTGATTGGATGAAGATGAAAATACCAATGAATCACTGATCTCACTCACCAATTAAAATACCTAGATGAGATTCTGCCTTTTTTTTTTTTAAGTGATTAAGGAAAGATCTTTTATAATAATAAAAGTCATCTCTTCAGTGCAGTTTCAGAGATTTGTGGAATCCATGCCAAGGTTCACTGAAGCTGGTTTGGTGGCTTGCAGGGTCCCACCTCTACATTAACACCATTTTTATACTAATGTCTGTTTAATTGTAAACACAATCCATACACCAACAATCTAAACTGTCTCCAAAAGTAAGAAAAACAGAAAAATGAGAATCTTTGTTTACACAACAAGAGATAGAGAGAGAGAGCGAGAGAGAGAGAGATAGAGGAGAAAGATAATTACCACACCTACTACCATTTGTGTAATGACATCTGGTAACACAAAGACTAATTATCAATCCCGTCTAAAGCTTTATGTATAACGGGTAACTCATTGATCAGTATTCAGGTGGCCTGCAGAGCTTGAGGCTAATTATTACAGCATTATTATAACATTTAGAGACTGAGTGATGCTATCACTGAGATAAAGAACACCTGCGCCATTAGCGCCTACTGTTCATCACATCATCAGACTCCAGTTGGGATGCCAATCGCTGTAATTCTGTACATCTGCTTCTACACCCATAGAAATCACTTTTTTTTTCTCATTTCATTGTTGAAACTGCTGTAAGTTAAAATTCAGGTTGTTCTATTTTAGTCTTTGTCTTACAGAGGTCTAAAGCAGTGAGGTACCATAAGGAAAGTCATCTGAATTAACTCCAGATCAGAAAGATATGTTATATTAATCTGTGCATCTCTGTCCAATTGTATCCTTGGAGAATAAGTACAAGTGGTATCCAAGTCAAACTGCGACTTACAGTCCAGGGGCGTAAAACCGATTGACATAAACAGAAGACAGTACGGTGATGAGACGAACAGTATGAGGCGAACGATCCAACAAGGCCTACAGTATATCCGTGAATTACAATCCCGGCTGAGGTGGCTCAGTGCAGTTGTTCACGTGAACATTTAACGAGTGGGACGCCTGATCCTTGAAGATTAATAGTTTTTACTTGCAATGAAGTTGTGGAAGAGACGCATACTGTACAGTATGTGTGTGTGGGAACTGCACAAGCGTTCCACTTACATGTTACAGGAACTCGACTGGGAGTTATTGCCACATTCCCCTGTACAGTCCTGACCTCTCTCCAAGCCATTTTCACATGTTTTGGCCATTTATGGAGTTCCTGGGAGGCCAGGGTTTTAGACATAATTCAGGCAGTCCGATCATGGCTCCGGCAGACTGAGGAAGATTTCTGCCTTGCACTAGTGAAACACTGGGATAAGTGCATAAGTGTAGCATGAGATTATATAGAGAAATAAAGGGAGCTTTTACTCTCATGGTCTGTTCTCTTATTCTGCGCAATTAAAAGTCCCAGTTTGACTTCAACACCCCACATATACAGTATCTAAATGTTAGGATGTCTCACAGCTAAAACTGCAGATTAGATGAGAAAAAGAAGTGGCCATGAAGCTTTAAGATAAAGTTAGAGGGTGACAAAATTGAGAAGGTTAAACCTTCTTAGGAGTGCCCTTAATATATAATATGACAAAAATGTGAAACAATGGCACAGCCCAGACTCTACTAAGACCACTTGTCAAAGACGTAACAAAGAATCCAATAGCACCACGACGGAGTTACAGAGTTTGCTGGCTGAAACTGTGCAGATCTAAAAAAAAAAAAACATCATTAGCTAATCCCAGATCTGGCTTTATGGACATCAGGAAGTAGCATCAAGAACATCATTCATGTGATCAAGCATGGTGGTGGTAGCATTGTGCTCTAGACTTGCTTTTTTAGCAGAATGAACTGGACTGAAGCTTAACAGAAGCATATGATTAGGGAAAACATGTTCCAGTTAGTCATGCTTCTGCATTAACAGGTGAAATATACACTACTGTCTGGCACGCCCAAAAGTTGCCAACTATATTATTTAATTAGATCACCTTTAGCTTTGATTATAGTGTGTATTGATTCAACAATCTTACGCATTTATTTTCATCCAGAGATCTATTAACTTTTGATCAATAAATTGCATTGATGACAAGACACTTTAGTCAAACATCTTAAAAATAATGATTTGAGTCCTGGAATATGGACGTGCCATCAGGGAAGAAAACCTCCATGGATGTGACAAGCTGGTCATTCAGGTCATTAACATTGCTGAATCAAGACCTGAATAATTGAGTTTTTACCCTGACACACCCACATGACCTTTTTCCATTGCTCCATTGATTCCATTTAATCTTTATGCTCTCTAAGAAACTAACTGATGCCTTTTATTCTCACTAAGAAGTGTTTTTTCCTATGGATACACAGTTGTTTAGTGCCAAACCTGTGAGTTCTTACTTACCTGTGATCTCTAAACATAGCTACTTCTACTGTCAAAGTTTTTTTTGTTGAAACTTTTGCAAGTCTGAGGGCTCTCAATTCTACAACAACAAAAAAAATCACACCAAAGTGAAAAATACATATTAATTAACCATTTTAACTATTCTGTTTTCAAATAATAGCCAGGACAACTACATAATGTTCTTTCTGTAGGGCGTAACAGAAATTTCATTCTGATGGGATTATACTTGATGTTGCACTTCTGCAAGAAGAGAAGTAATGATAGAAGAGACATTCTGGAGACACTGTACAGTACATACTTCCCCTTTGAAACTATGGGCAGCTCTTGAGGCAACATGTAGCCGCATCAAGTTAACTGGATTAATTTCAAATTAACAGCATGTTTAGTGTCTTGGCAAATCTATCATGCTCACTCACTTATCATCGTCTATACCGCTTTATCCTGTATACAGTGTCGGGTCTACGGGGGGGGTAACATTTCTCAGAATACTTAGGGAATGAGGCTGGCTACAGGACCTGGACAGGGTGCCAAAACACACACATACAGTACACACACACTATGGGCATTTGGGAATGCCAATCTACATGTCTTTGAACTGTAGGAGAAAACCAGCGTACCCAGAGGAACCTCCAGGTTCGATTTTCACCTCAGGCCTGTGTGCATGGAGTTTGCGTGTTCTTGCATGCTTGGTGGGCTTTTTCTGGGTACTATGGTTTCCTCCCACAGTCCAAAGACATACACATTAGGCAAATTTATAATAATAATAATAATGTGTGAGTGGTTAAAATAATGTGCCCTCTGGTCAGAACAAGAGACGTTTACATTATGGAAAAGGGATCTAAGATAAGGATGTTCATATTACCAGCCTGAGGTGACAAAAATCAGATTTTTGACCCTAATGTGAAACAGATCTGCTTTTTTTTTTTTGTTTTTAGGGCTGTCTGAATGCACAAATCTGATGTTTTTCAGACTGGATCGGTGTCAGTCAGTATAGGAAACGTGGTCATGCGATTTGAATGAGAACTGTCAGATCTGTACTGTATGCATGTGACTTTTTGCCTCTGCACATGCATGCATAGGGCGCTTGCTGATGTCATCAATCAGCACCAGCTGCACAGAGATTTCCTATAACAACAGAGGACAGCGGAGAAAGTAGTCAGTGCAGGGAAAATGAAATCGGTGATTTAGTAGATATTATTCTGTCCAAACAAAACTTGAGGAAATAGAGGAATAGAGCAGTGTTTGACATCATTTCAAAACATGAAATGAGAAAACATAGCTGCAGTGCCAGATGGTGTGAGCATAGACGTATCGATGCGCCCATGCGTTCGTGTTAGAGTCAGATAAAGTCACTTGTAATTATGAATGCGAATAGTCGTGACATGCGAATCCAGCCTGACCAAAACATCAGGATTGAACAATGTGTCGTGTAATGTGAACCTATCTAAGTGAAACTGGACCATAACCATTGCTAAGCAGAGACACTGCAAATTGCACACAGCACCCATCACTTACCATTTTTGTATCCCACTCTGATTCTGATTTCTGGACTCATGTCAGTATCATACTGTAACCAATCAGGTGTGACTGTTGCATTTCGGGTGAATCTTCATTCATTCATTCATTCTTTCATTCATCTTTACTGAAAATCCAAGGTGGGAATACAATTACATTGTGCACCTGTTCATCACATTTACACCTCGGGTTAACAGAGCTTAGTCAGTTCACCTTCAGCTTCAGCATGTTCTTAGAAAGCAGAACCAAAATACTTTTGTTCAGACTCACTTTGACATGGGGAGTACATGTCAGTACTCAGTAACCTGAGCCTGTCATCAATCAGGAGATGCTGGAGCTGTAAAGCAGCAGTTCTACATGCTGCACCACAATATCCCCTTAAATTATTCGTTTATTTATTTGTTTATTATAAGTGTTGTGATATTCACCATTTACTGTATATAGTATAGTATAGTTATTATTCATGGTTATAGTTATGGAATAGTTATTATTTAAGTGCACCATGCTTAATATAATGCAAAGTCAAAAGAAAATTTATAGAGAAATAATTTATTATATAAAAATAAACCTTGAACAACTCAGACATGGGTTAAAATTCATTAATTCCCGGGTAGTTCAAGCCACCTAACACATTTGGTTCAACATACTCTATAACCCATAACCCATGTGTTCTGTTATGTTTTTCTGAACCGATTTGCATTACTGCTAATTGCATGAACCTTATTTTAGCAGCAAGGGCAAATTTTGCATAATCCATAGCTTTAAATATCAATTAGACTTCATGAACTCATACCCTCTGATAACAGAAGCCAACCGCGACAGTGCCATGTGAGTCACCAGTAAAGCCTGAAACCTTGCCATTAATAAACAAATCAGAACAGGGGCTTATGGGAAAGGGTTATCATTCCCAGCTGTGCAACCAGTGGTTGGGTGGCGTGGATTTAAAGTACAGTTCAGTAACACCGAGAGATCGTTTACGCTGAGGCAGCAGCTTCGACCCTTCATCATGCTATATACAGTATATATATATAAGCTTAGCCATTAAAAGGAGAGAAAAGGTTTAGCAGATGAAGAGCAAAAGCTATCTGTGAATGAGTGTGTGTGGTGTCTCAGGGGAAGGGCATTTGGATTTTGATGTCCTGGGAGGAAAGCTTAGGCTTTAAGAAAAGCAGCAGCGCTCAACTAATCAGGTAATTGAATTGCTAATTGCTGTCATTTTCCAGATGTTGAGCACGGCTGCGGGGTGACATTACTGATATCATTACATGATAGTGGTCTTTTAATAACACTAGAGATAATACTTAAATATTAATTTAAATATCATCTCCATGTGAGAAATGCAAAGTGGTGCAGTACCAGGGCCTACAGAGGGCTGCATTCTTCATTTTTTTGTATGCCAGTTTCGACAATTCGGAGACATAAGTAAATTATTCTGTTTCTCGATGATGCCTCGACATCTTACTATGTACAAAAAAATCCAAATAAGAGACTTTTTCTCTAAAATTTGGAAAGACAAAAATAATCTTTGGTAATGTAATCTCACCAAGGGATATCAGACTAAGGAAGTTACTTATCACTGTTGCTATGGAGACATGACATAGCTCATGCTGGCGCTGCTAGTCGAGGCATCATTTGCCGAAGCACCAGATGGATGAAAAGTTGTAAAAGTTAAGGGGGAAAAAAATTATTTAAAATATAATGCAATTTTTATTTCACCCAAAGTGTACAAAAACACGCATCTTTGACATGTTACGGAAAAAAGGCGAGACTTGAGAGTCTTTGAATTTAGTTTGTCTGGAGAAAACTAAGAAAAGACTGTCTGCATCCGAACACATCAAGCGCGCGCTCTGAACTGCTCTCAACTCTGAGAAAAAAAAAAACACAAACCGAACTGCTCTGAAAGCCAAACTTACAGTGTTCTCATTTGCATATTTGAATATTTAAATGTGTTGGTGCATTACAGGCTCTTGGCAAGAGTTTAGGTGTCCTGTTATCACCAGGGAGAGAGGAAAGGGGAAAACTTCCATCCTTTTGTTCTCAATTTCAGTACTAAAATTCTGAAATTTTTTGACTTGGCTCTAATTGCATACAGTATTTGTGATCCTAATTTTATGACAGTCTTGTTTAGTGTCTTGTTAAATCTTCTGAGCAGGAGGCCTCTTCGCTGTTGTAGTCAAAAGAGGTCTTGGTGAAGAAGATAAGGCTGTGACTTCTTTTAAAGGTTACGGTTTAAAAGTATTAAGTTTTCTCAATGATGATGATGATGCTTGCTGGGGGTGTTGATGGGGAACTTGCCAGATGGTCCCACTCTCAAGCCTGATGAAATAAAAGGGCTGTTTTGGAATTCACGAAACTCGATTTCAAGGAGTTTCGTCAGTTATGGACCACTGCAATCTCTGAACGTCAGTCAGAAATTAGATATTGTTCCTAGAGTAAGTACAACTGAGTTTAAACCCTGTATTTAAACCTGTTGCAGTAGAAACTGGTGGTGACATTGTGGAACATGGAAACCTTTGGTATTGGGTTGTTTTGGGAAATTCGAATTAATTTGATAAAATAAAGTGGGACCAATGTTGATTTAATGTCATTAAAAAATGTTGAAAGAATGACGGATACACAATGTTATAAGTTTTACAACATTTTTTAATAGCATTTAATTATATTCCATTCGTTCATACTGTACATCAAGGAACCTCTGTAGTCCAACTAGGGACCATAAATGCCAATGTATTTATTCCCATCTTATATGACTGCCGGTCAACATTAACACACTATTTGCAATTTAGGCTAATCTGCATGTACTGTATTTGGATTGTGGAAGGAAACCAGAGAACCTGGAGTAAACCCACCAAGCACAGGGAGAACATGCAAACTCCATGCACAAAGACCCAACATGGGAATCGAACCCAGGACCGAGAGGTGCAAGGCGACAGTGCTAACCACTAAGTCACTGTGCTGCCTAATTATAAAGTAGAAGGGGTCTTGGAGCCTATCCCAGTGAATTTAGGGCACACAAATGCACACACCATCATACACAATAGAAAATTAGGACATTCCCATCAGTTTACCCCCTACCAAACCAGTGCTAACCACACTGCTAATTTGTACTGCCAACAGTTTTGAAATAAAGTGAACTGGCCTGTACTACCCCTCAGAGTAAGCGGTCGGTTACCTGACTGGGACTCAAACTCAGACTGCAGTGGTGAACTTGTTCAAAGCTAGACACCAATGCACATCAAACCTACTGCGGGAGCTTGTAAATGAACATAAAGTATTTTGCACTACAAAGAAACAAAAACACAGTTGTTACTTTGTATGCTTGGGAGATTTATCCTAGCACCTCTCATAAAAATCCATTGATGCTCAAATCAAAGTATTGACATAAAGTACATAATACTGTATACTGAACCATTGCAACTTATTTTGCTACACATTTTACTTTGGATATTTTACAACAAAAGTCTGCCGCCCAAATACTCCCCGCGCTGGATGTCAGTCAGCTGTGACATTTTGGCGGAAGCTTGCTAGTTAGGCTAGGTATATAAGTGTTGTTTAAGATGATATAATGTGTTTTCTTGCTGAACGTACTTCCATGGCTGGTTTGAATGTGAGTTTTGGCAGGCAGCTTCTCTCCCCTCTCTTCAGTACTCTTATGGCGCTTTTCCACTGCGTGGTACGACTCGGCTCGGTACGGCTCGTTACGGCACCGCACGGCTCAGTTCGACT